>BQNB010036111.1:0-50372 GCA_026074375.1 Tanacetum coccineum | reverse complement strand
TTGTTTTTGGTTGAGTCGGCAAAATATAAATTTAAAACTTGAATCATATAAAAAACAACCCTACACTACAACACATCAGTTTCCAATTAAACCATTTACATGTGAGGAATACTCAGACATACACTTTGTTCAATAGTTCTTATCTATCTATTTGATATTGGACAAACATTCCTAAATCTTCTTTTGAATTACTTCACAAACGTTTTTATCAAATGGCTATTTACGTTGGTTTACCTTGAGTGTAAGAATAGTAGAAAGGTCAAAGTGTGAAGTACAATTGGGGGTTTAACAAGAGCATGCATTTAAAACGCCAAAATCCTAAAAAACCAAGTCGAGAATCTGGCGCGCTGGCCACGCGCTGACGTATGGGCAGCGTGCCACTCTCGAATTGGTTTTTACCAATTTGGGATTTTGGCCTATAAATACCTCCTCTTTGCCTTTGTATTCCTCACCTATTGTCATTCTTTCTTCCTTACTTTTCTCTTCTTATATCCTTTCATTCTAAACATCAAAATGTTCAAATCTTTTCATTCTATCATCTCATTGAAGTGAACACATCTCTGCAAGAGAGACACACAAGTACCTAATCCATACTTGTGTGTTATTAGTCGAGGGTCTTCTTTCTCATACCCTTTCTAATAGAATCGAGTCTCTAGGTTGGGTTAGGACTTGATTTGAACAATCAACTTTCATTCAATTTTGTTATAAGAGAAGTCTTGTATCTTAGTGATCAAGCCTAGATCATTGGGGATCTAGTTAGGGTTAGGTAAGCTTCTAAAGGGAAGTTCTTAGTGGTCCTAGTCGATCTTAGTGATCTTAGAGGTTAAGTCGAATCACATGTTCTTAGGGGTGGATTCCGAGGGCGGAATACCGTAGGGAGTAGCTCTTCTTAGTCAGCGCCGATCATAGTGCATATCGGTGGAGCAAAGTTTTAATACGGTTTTTAGTCCACCATAAGGATTATACTAGAGTAATAGTATAGGTGTCGCGGATTCGCAACTGGACGTACAGATGGTATAAATCCCCCATCCCGAACCAATATATATCGTGGTCTCTCTCTCTCTCTCTCTCTCTCTCTCTCTCCATCTACTTATTGTCTTCATCATCAAGTAGATCATCACACCACTTGGTTAATTGGGACTTGAAGTTTTAGAAACTTTGAAGAAGTCAAGATAACCATATTCACCCCCCTTCTACGGTTTTATAGTATCTATAGGCAAAAAGCCCTAGGGCCCGATTTCCTATACGACGTATGCTTCCTTATGGCATACGTCGTGTGCCTCTAGATAAACACCTCTGCGTTCTTATCTCTTCTTTTCCATACGGCGTGTGCATGGATTAGGCATGTGCCGTATAGGTCTTCAGGTCTTGGACAATATTCTTTACCGAGAGCTCAAACGCCGTGTGCACTAAGATGGCATGCGGCATGTGATTCATCTAGAAATTTGGCTTTAGTTTTTCTTTGGCTGAAATCACTTGTTTTCTGGTATTTTCCACGATAATTCGTTTTTGCTCAAAATAAATACTAAAATAGACATTTTCACTAAATTCGCATTGTATAACCTGAAAATAAGGCAAAAAGGATGAATTATCGTGGAATTTTGATAGCTAAAACATGTATAAATTAGGAGTTATCTGTCCGCCACTTAGTTTTAGGGATCCATATCATCGTGATTGAGTTATCAATCTGCCACATAGTTTTAGGGATCCATATCATCGTGATTATGTTTGTCTTTTTTACAGGTTATGCTTTTCATCATAGTCGGTGTGATTCCTCTCTTTTTATCTACAAAAGTGGAACTAATGTCGCTTATTTATTGTTATACGTTGATGATATTATTTTGACTGCTTCTTCGACTGCCTTGTTACAGTATGTTGTAGCATCTCTTCATCAGGAGTTCTCCATGATTGATTTGGGTCCCCTTAATTACTCTTTGGGATTTTGTTGTTCGTACTGCTGCAAGTATGTTTTTGACTCAGGAGAAGTATGCTTCTAAGGTTCTTGAGCGTGCTCATATGCTCAATTATAATCTATGAGATACACTAATTGACAGTGATTCCAAGCTAGGTGTTGATGGGGATCTTGTGGAGGATTCTGCTATATATCGCAGTCTTGCAAGTGCTCTTCAGTATCTTACGTTTACTTGTTCAGGTATTTCTTATGTTGTGCAACATGTTTTTTTATTTATCCATGATCCGCGGGAGCCTCATTTCTCTTCTCTCAAATGAAGTTTACGTTATGTCCGTGTACTTGGGTTATGGTTTGTAGTTATTTTCTGCCTCGACTACATCCTTGGTTGCATATTATGATGTTGATGGAGCAAGTTATCTGACTACTCGTTAGTCTACTTCTGGGTATTGTGTATTTCTTGGCTACAATCTTTTTTCCTGGCCCTCTAAGCGTCAGGTAAGGTTTTCTCGTTCCAGCGCTGAGGCAGAGTATCGTGGTGTTGCCAATGCAATTGCAAAGACTTGGTGGTTACGTAATCTCTTGCGTTGAACTTCACACTCCCTTGTCTTCCACTACACTTAATTTAGTTCGGTTTATCTCTCTTCTAACCACATGCAACACATATTGAGATCGACATCCACTTTGTTCGGGATTAGTTATTGTTAGGTATGTGCGTGTTTTGCATGTCACTTCTCGTAATCAGTTTGCAGATATCTTTACAAAGGTTCTTTTTTGCCCGTTTGAGTGTTTATTCCACTCACACTCTAATAGGGGGCTGCTAATGTATTATTTGAGTGTTATTCTAGTATGTTTATTATTTGAGCCCAAGCCCATGCGTTAGAGTTAGAGAATATATACATATTATTCGAGGCTTATTGTAACACCCCCAAAATATGTCGCAGCGGAAATATGTCCGGGAGCGTTACTTCATAATATCATTGCACAAGATATGAGAGAACGACCTCTAAATGAGTCTTTTGAAAAGAAATCTTGAAATGTTTGGACTCCATTGCACATCAGTAGGCCAAGCATCTAATTCACCTGAGAAAAACATGCATAAAAGTGTCAACATAAAGTTGGTGAGTTCATAGGTTTTTGTAAGTATAAATGTTGGATCAAAGATTTGTAAAGAGTATATGACCATTTCAATCATTATAATAGTCATCCAAAAATGTAAGTATGAATGTTGAAATCAAAGATTTGTAAAGCGTATATGACCATTTCAATCCTTATAATAGTCATAAAAATGTAAGTATAAAAGTTGGAGTCGAAGATGTGTATGACTATAGTATCCCATACAATAGTCACAAAAAGTTAAATATAGTTGGACCAAAGCTTTTGTAAAGTATGCATGACCATTTCAACCCTTATAATAGTCACAAAAATGTAAGTATACATGTTGGAAATCAAATATTTGCAAAGTGTGTATGACCATTGTAACACATACAATAGTCACAAAGTGTGATTATGATTTCACCGCTAAGTTCATGAAACTGCGGCTTTGACGTGTATGTATGTCACTTTATTCAAGGCACTGTAAGTGTTCATGTATATGTAGTTCAATGTAACGACATGGTATAACGTTCGTTAGTTCAATCCGTCGAACTAGTGAGCGCTTACTCACCCGAACGGGGATGTCAACCCCAAATACATCTATTTTATAACATTCGCACTTACTCCACCGTAATTAATAGTTCATGCCACTTAAGCTAATCCGTAATCATTCGAATGAAACTAAAGTTGTTGCGTCCATAAGTGAAAACAAGTGATGTATCCCACCACGAGATATGTAAATGAGTATGTAAACGAGTTTGTAATCAATCATGTAAATGAGTTTGTAAACGTTCATACAAAAGAGTTTGTAATCAATCATGTGAATGAGTTTGTAGGTAAGTAATGAAAACAAGTATGTAACAATTTGTAAATGCGCATGTATTCTCACCCCAAAAAGTGTTAAAGTATATGTAAAACGAGTAAAACGTGGGGCTATAAACTCACCTCAAGTGAAAAGTGAAAGGCGTTGTGGCTATAAACTCACCTCGTAGCTGAAAGTAGGTGATTATCGGCAAAATCAAGCAATAAAACAGACACAAACTACTAAGTGGATCCAGAATGCAACCAAATTAATTATAGGTCGTATGAGTAAAAGTGTATTTAAATCTATAAATTTACAACATTATAAGTTATAGAGATACATCACCATCGTAATAAGTTTTAGTTGTTATAGTTTAAAAAAGACAAAAACATATTTTAAATCGTACTTGTTAAATAAATGTGTAAGTATTTGTATCCGTAAAGAAAAAATATTATTGTTGTCCGACAACTGATTATTTGTCAATAATACTTGATTTAATATTTTTATTGTTTATATAATAATATTATATAAATAGTTTAATTGTTTTATCAAATAATATTTATAAAGTTAAAAACATATATAAATATTATATAATTGACACTATAATATTTCTTAACGTATTTATAGTCCCAAACCGTACCTGAAAACACTTATCAGCAGAAACGAATATGTCTAACAGCAGAAACGACACTTAGTCGTTTGTAATTTGTCCCAACAATATATAAATATAATATAAGTACTACTACATTAATTCTTAATGTTTTATAGCCCAAACGGACCCGAAAACACTCGTAAACCACTTTTTATATTTCTAACAGCTTTGTTGTGTTTTAATAAAATGCGGAAAATTATTTATAAAAATTAATTAGCTTTTGTAATTTTTATTTATCCGAAATCTTTAAAAACTCATAACTTACTTATTTTAACTCCGTTTCGCTTGTTTTTTATATGTATGAAATCGTGATGAGATAAACTATCAAAATAAAATACTCACAGATTTTATAAAAATCTGTGTCAAAACAATAAATTCAAACTGTTTTTATAAAACTATTTTTATACATTTAATTTTACAAAAATCGTATCTCCTTCGTTATAACTCCGTTTTTCAAGTTTTTTATATGCACGGTTTCTTATTGAGATGATCTATCATCATAGAATATTTATATATTTTTATCAGATTCGAACAGTAACAATTTTTATAAAATAAATTTAATAAAACACTTTTATATATTTAATTATCGTAATCTCGTAAAATTCATAACTTCTTCGTTATAACTTCGTTTTTCGAGTTCCTTATATGCACGGATTCCTCATGAAATGTACTATTGAAATCAGTAGGGTTTATAATTTTATAAAATTCGAATTTACAAAGAATGATTAAAACAGTTCGTATGTATATGTAAAGTTTATAAACTAGTTTTATAAATTATTACTTGATTAAATTTGTACAAGTCCTCTAAATTAATTAATACCACATGTCTTACATATTTTGGGTCCTCAAGTTTATGTCCATCATTCTTGTCCAAATACAATGTCCTCATAATTATTTGTGTATAAACTTTATAATTAAACTTTCAACAATTAATTTATAAACTAAATCTATAAATTAACCAACACTTATATAAAGTATGTTCTTGTGTTCAATCATATTTTTAACATCATTTCATCATGTGAATATATAAATTCGAATTCGTGTTCATGCTCATTTATTTTATAAACTCATAAAATAAACCCTAGATGGTGATTAACAATATAACATTTATATAAAATATGAAAATGAATAATTTGAAAAGATTAGGGTTTATGTTAGACCTTGTGATGATGGATGAAGATAATACACAAATCAAACCCAAGTATTTAACCCTAAATACTTATCAAGAAACCCTAATTATATTTTGAAAACCCTAACTTCTTGCTTGAACAAACCCTTGTTAAATCAACACCCAAGCTTCTAAATTACCTTGATACACCTTAGATAGTAACCTTAATGATAATTGTATGATTATAACCTTGCTAGAATCAAAGCTATGTGATACCCAAATTGAGCCGTGAGTTAATGAAGTGAAAGAGAGTTTTTGTGTTTGATTTATTTATAAAATGATAAGTGTATGTGATAGTTACTTTATGCTCTCTATATATAATGCAAGCATTGAGAAAACCATCTTGCAAATATCATGAACAAACCATGTCTTAGGAAGTAGTTTAGGTACAATGTGTAAGGTGCTCTCCTCCTCCCTAGGAGGAGGGAACGGCCAAATGAGGGGGAGGGGAGGACAAGTGATGTGCCAATTTATAGAGAAATGAGATTTAAGGTGGTACTTGGTGGTTTAATAACTAGATGATGAGACTTTAGTGGAAGGTTTAGGATTTATTTGTGTTATACACTTGTAGAACCGGCCACAAGGCTTATTAAGTGTAAAATGATGAAATTTTTGGGTATTGGGTATAATAGTGGGTATTTGTTTGAGTATGGATAGGTATTGGTGCTTCCGTGTATGCTTAAATGTATTTTATTGCGAAACGTAAACGTTTTACGTAACGAATAAAAATAAAAGTGAAAACTAATAAATCATCTTCGTAAAAATAATATAACACTTGTTTGACGTAAACTTTTATTTGTTTGATGTCCGTTTACGTTGAATGATGATTTTTAGTTTACGTGATTTAACTAAACGATCGAAAAAAGTAAACGCGTAAAAGTTTAAAATAAATAGTTGAATATTTATTGACGTAAAATGACGTGAAAATGCGGATTGTTACACTTATGTAATTATACACAGTCATCAATCAACATCCTCTTAGAGGCTAAGGTATCATAACACCATAACAGCGCCACATCAGCTTTAACATTTTAACACCAACACAAAAAAAACCCCTGCAATCATAACACCATTTTAACACCACTTTTGGGATCTACCCGTTTTTTTCTTTTCAATTTATTTAAACAATACTTAAAAAAACATACGAAAAAGAAAAAAAAACATACGCCACGACGACTAAAATTATTCATCTTGATCTTCACGTTGTTGTCAAATATGCTCCATAAGGTTTCGTTGAAGACTAAGATGCACTTCTTTATCCCGTATTTCTTTAGGTTTTCGACTTTGGACATCGCATCTTTCAATCCAAGTACGTTGCATATTTCTTGACGGATTAGCATACATTTCGTTCCAGTCACTAAATGTCATCTTTTGATCTTCTAAAATCATGTCATGCATTATGATGCAAGAATACATGATTCTACGTATCATGTTAACATGATATTGACGTGCCGGTTGTTGTATTATTCCCCAACGTCCTTGGAGAACACCAAAAGCACATTCGATATCCTTTCGTGCACCTTCTTGTCGCCTTTTAAAGAAACTATGTTTCTCGTCATTTGCGACGTGAATGATTTGACGAAAGTTGCCCACTGTGGGTAAATTCCGTCGGCTAAGTAATACCCTTATTTAAACCCGACGTCATTTAGCACAAACGGAGTTACATGGGCTATGTCATCAAGAAGGTCGTCAAATAACGAAGAATTGTCTAAAACATTAATATCGTTATTTGCACCCGCTACCCCAAAAAACGCATGCCAAATCCACGAATCTTGCGAAGCAACAACTTCAAGCATAATAGTTGGATATTTTTTTTATCACCCCTACTGTATTGCCCCTGCTATGATTTTGGACAATTTTTCCATTCCCAGTGCATACAATCAATGCTTCCTAGCATACTTAGAAAACCATGAATATTCTCATGTTTATCATATATCTTTTCAACGTCGGCTAATGTTGGCTTTCTTAAATACTTCGACATGTACAAATCCATAATGCACTTATTAAAATTATCTAGACAATCTCGTGCGGTATGCTCACCCATTTCCAAATATTCATCAAATGCATCGGGTGTATTGTCGTATGCCAATTGGCGTATGACGGATGTGCATTTCATAATAACACTCATACTCATTTGACCCGTAGCATCGGGTCGATGAGTAAAGAATTTAAAATACTTAGGAAGATGATCGGCAGTATAAGATTCAATATCTTTGACAATATCTAGAAATAGTTTTCGGCTCATACGATATCTTCTTCGAAAATAGTATAACGGATACTTACAATAGTCATCAAAATAGTCGGCCATCAAACGTTTTTCGGCATCTTCACTGTCACGGTTGATCGAGTTACGGGTCAAGCGAGGTTGATTTTGTTCTTCTTCCAACCGTTGGTTATACTCGTACGCTTGCATCATAAACCACATGTCGGTTTCGTCATCGACCTCGGAAAAATTGTTACGTTCGTCATCGCTTTGATTCGGATCCATTGTGAAAGAATGTGTTTAGAGGATTTTTGGTTGTGTGTGAAAAATATATGGTATAAAGGGGTATTTATATTGTATTGTGGATGTTTTAAAAAATAATTGAAATTTGCCCGTTACTAGTCGTTGGAGGCATTTAAAAAAATTTGATTTTTTTAATTTTTGATGGCATTTAAAAAAATTTGATTTTTTTTATATATTTCCACGTTGCAAAGTGGGCGTTAGGTAGTGGGTGGGGCCAACTTCCGTCTTAACCCATTAGGAGAAATTGTGGAGGGGTGGGGTATCATACCCCGAAAACTCGGCTGCCAAAGATCAGCATAACGCTCGGCCATGACGTTATGATAACGTAAGTAATACGTTATGAAACCGGTTATGAGAGCTCTTACACTAACGAAATTGTAATCTTCTAATAATTAAGACAACAAAAATCAAAATCATCCAAGTTGTTCATACCACTGGTTTAGTTTCTTTGAAGAACAACATCCTAGAAAATATTTTTCTTACTTCAAATTTTGTTGAGCAATTTTGCCCAAGTCAAAAATCGATAGACTTTAAATAATGTACAACTTTCATTACATCATATACAATCACAGCATTCTCCAGAAAAGAATGATTTACCCAAATTTCATCTCATTTGAGACCAAGAAAAAAAGTAAGAAAATATCAAGGGCCCCTTAAGGAAAAGTACATGCTTGAATTTGCACATCCTTTTCACCCCGGCCTTTTCGATATAAATCAAAATTCCCCAAAATTTCTAATTCCTTTTGCTTAGAACTTGACATTGTCTTTCAAGTAACAGACAACTTCTTGCTGCAAAAATTGTCCAAAATCATAGCAGAAACTTTGGTTAAAAACTGATCATGAAATGTTGTTCATGCTATTCAGTAACCCAAACTATCAATACAAACACGAGAATACGGTAGACATGAACAAGTGAGAAAGCTCGATTTTTTTTATGTTATTCCACTTGGTTTTTTATTTCTGTGGTAATTGCCTTAAAACATGGGACTACAATATCGAATCATATTGTCTATGAACTTATAAAAACCTTAAGTTATATTAATAACTAGTTCATACAGACCATCCGAAAGTGTCTTAGCATGAATCCGACGAATTTTAGGTCATGAGACTGAAGAGTTCATACTTAATTAACGAAACTTACAATTAAACATAGAAGAAGGCATCCAGCTGCTCCAGGAAATAGAACATACCAAAACTTCAACTGGTGAAACTTTGCCCCATCAATAAATAGTAAAGGCAAACTTGCAGCTACGTTCAGCAATAAGAAATTGACAAAAGTTATTATTATTATTATTATTATTATTATTATTATTATTTTATTATCAAGACAAAAGTTTTAAATGATAGTGAATTAATGAAAATGCCCTGTAGATACATACCTGGTGGATGAACAGCACGAAAATAGATCATGAACGCTAGTGAAGCAGAAAGCGCAGTGCTGCGAGCAAGCCAACCTGGTCCCAAAAGTGCGAAGGCTATGACACCAATTGCTGCACAACCCATTTGAGCCATAAACATATTGTATTTCTGCAATTTTGCATTCACAAAAGAAAAAGTACACAAGTTATTTTTTTCTTTAACGTTTTGAAACTATAAAAACATTACAATGATTGAACCAAAATTATGTTTAGGAACGGATTCAACAAGTATAAAATGATTGAAAAGTTAACAAAAAGGCAAACAATATCGTATAAGGTGTGAGATTATGTATGATTATATTCAAAACTATCAAAGCCTATCAATATGATTATATTAATTTATCTACTTATCGTAGTAGGTTGAGTCCAACTCAATCTATTAATGATGTAAACTTAATTTGGAGATGATCTTGGATTATTTCTTTCATAATATCAAAATTCAAAATCAAGGATTAACATAGAGCTATATATTAAAATTATGTGATGTGATTTTATGTACATGTGGAATGCCTTGTCAAACGAATTCTAGCACAACACTACCTATTATAGGTTTAAGGAAATCTAGAACAGCAATCTCATTTGATATCAATCTCATTAAGATGCCTTTTTTGAACTACAAATGGAAATTTTAGGACTTTATTTACATTGAGGACTTTATTCGCCGATTGAGTCGTATAATTTTATGTACATGTGACAAACACTGTTTAACAAATTATTATAATGAATGACAGAAACAAATTGTGGATCTAAACATGGATCTATTTAGTTTCAAGTTCATTCACATATGTAATTGTAAAAGCAACAGAAAAATTAGGCTATGCTGCATATTTGTTACATGCCGGGTATACCAACTTTTAGTAATTACTAATGCTATTCTAAATATAACATGGATGTCTTTAATATCAAATCACATCAATTAAATAATTTTATTGAATATACACGAGACAAGCTGGGGCTAACAATATTGGAGATAACATGTACCTGTTTTAGAGCTAAACACAGAAATCTTTTTGGATGAAAACTCATTGATGTAAGGCAATTTTAATGGAGAAAGTATGTCACATACACATAACTACATAACTGAGACTAGTATTAAAACAAACCTATTTTATTGGTGTGAAAGTATTATAGATCTACTATTTATCTCTAATTCAGTTTTGTTTAGTAAGTTGATCAATAATCAGATAATATATTATCATTTGCATGTGACACCTTGATCTTAATAAAAATTTATCAAAGACGAACTTATTTTGCATCTCAATTCATATCTTAAAATATCAAAACTGATCATTTCAGATTATTAAATTCATACGAATCTGTAAAATGGATCCTGAGGGCATCGACAGGATCTTAAAAAGTTAGTTTCCACAGGTACATTTACTTTCTTTGGATGTCTCATGTGGCACAATTTTACACGTGAATGTTACTCTTTTGATCTATTACTACTATTTTTTTCATTGGTTTATGAGATATACCACAGTGAAACTGAAAACCAATGTAAGGAATTCGGTAAATAAAAAGTATCACAAAAGGCAAGTGAGTGATTGTTACTGATTGTTCAAATAGCCTCGTAATTTAAACTAATACTGTACTAAATAAAACAGTTCAAAATACAGAAATAAAAACGCCGAAAAAACCAAAAACCCAAACCGAATATCAACTAATGAACCGACCGGAACTCGAACCAGAATTAATTATAAAAAAAAATATATATTTATATTTTTAATATAATTTATATAGATATAAAAGAAGACCTTATTAACATTTATAACCTAATAAAAAAAACATTTTTATTTGTGTCTTAAAAATATATTTTTATCACTAAATAGCAATGAAAATATCCAAGGTAATAAGTTTAAATAAATAAGTAATTTAAGTTTAATTCCGTGTCAAACCCGAAAACGCCGTACCGAATCAAATTTAGTTTTCGATACGACTGAATTCTAGTCGGTTAAAGGCGCATTTTTTTAACTCGATACCGAACTAACCGAAGGCAACCCGACAAACCGAATACCCATCAACACCCCGAATAGCGCATCATCGAGCATATTCGGCCGGCAAATTTATCTTAAGATTATTTCACTACTTAGCCCACACAAGAAATAACACAAACAACCATAAAAAGAATAAAAATGCTATACCTAAATATATACGGTAGTGGTTGCCCTAAAACAAAATCCGCCTCCCTTTATGTTTCTCTCAGCCACCAATTTGTTTACATAATCTCCCTTTTATTTATCACAGGAAAAATAAACCCCAAGAACACCCTTATGTACTTATCTTTAAGTGGTGTTTTTTTTTTCTTGTTTGCTTCTCAAATCCAAAGTTTTAAAAGATCATGGTAAGTTTTATCCTGATGAAAGTCATATTTGGTTCTATGTTCAACTTTGTAAACTTATTAGCCACAACCCAACGACACAAAACCAAGAATCAGGTTTTTAACAAGTTCTTTAAATGTTTTGTTGTTCACGGTTAAGGTGATATTTTTATTTATTTTGAAGCAAAGATCGATGATGGGTCAATTCGAATCTTTAAAGATTTTGTGAAAGTTACTTTGAAAAGAAACCTGAGATCTTTGGTGTTTATGTCATTTTATTCTCTGTTCTAATCATATATATTACATAACAACAGAATAAAATGCTAGGCCACAAACATGGGAGGTGGAATGAATTCATAAATGCAAAATGAACGAGGCCATTAAGTACATGATCACGCAAACACTAGACTTCGTAACAGCATAAACATCTGCTCTCGACGTCAGAATACAAAACAAAAAAAACTAACAACCCTATGTTGTACTGACCGGCGACTGACCTGGGATTAATATTTCGGATTTCGGTTCAGACATTTTTGTAAAAAACAAACACACCCTTACTCTTTTGATCTATTATCTACTTATATTTTTATATCATTGGTTAAATGAGATAACCACAGTGAAACGTGAAAACCAATGTAGAGGAAATCGTAAATAAAAAGTATCATCACAAGCAAGTGGAGTGAGATAGTAAGCAGATCTGTTCAAATAGCCCGTCATATAAACTAATACTGTACAAAATAAATACAGTAAAGTTTCAAAAAATACTAAAAGCAAAGTCAAAAAAACATACCCTGTTGCTCTTTCGATAGAAACGGGTTTAAGCATCCCTCCGAATAAAAAAAGACTACTAAACATCACCTGCTTATTTTTTTTGGTCATGATACACCCATATGAATCTAACATGCAAATAATTTCAACTGAAGGGACTAACGTTGTGCAATAGTCTTACTTATCAACTCCCCAACAATAGCAAGGAACGCGCTTTCAGATTGAAACTTAAGTGAGCGCTTTCAACTCACCAACAATAAAGACCCTTTCAGTTGAAACTTATTTGCAACGTTAGTCCAAATGGTGTATCATGACCCAAAAAAATAACTCAGAGATGTTTAGTAGTCTTTTTTTAACGGAGGGATGTAAACCCGACTATCGAAAGAGCACAGGGATGATTTTTGCACTTTGCTCAAAATACTAAAAAGGAATATCAATATAAAATTTGATATTCTTCGTAGCTGAAGAGGATATTCCTTTTTGACCTCAATTCTTTTATATCGTAAAAATGAAACCTTTAACCGATATTTAATGTGTTTTACTCCTATTAATTTTATTCTCGATGCATTTTAAATATTTAAGGCGAATGACCCTTCGATCAAAGATTCGCTTCTAAAAAAATCACAAAATATCTACTTATACTCTTTTATTTTCCATCTAATGAAAATACACATATCGTATCATAATTCTTATGTATGGTTGGCAATAGCAAAATTCATGTTTAAAACAAAAAACTTGTATTCTTCTTATGTTGGACCACTATTTCTTGAATATATAAACGTGGATTCATGTATTATTGCTCTACTTATGCTTGTAATATAAATACATCATATAATGATTTTTTAATTAAATGCTTATTATTATTCAAGAACTAAACTATAAAAGACATTATTGTTCTTATGATGTTGAAGTATTTAAAATCTAAATACCTACTTTTTAATTTCAGCTGTTGATATATACTAGCTTTAATAATATTTGGTTCTAGCTCCTAGTTGCATTAATAATATGTGGTTCTAGCTCCTAGTTGCATTATAAAGATGGAAGAAAGAGAGGTAACAGTACCCTAGCACCAGGTGTGGAAGGAGTAGCGAAAAGTACGGCACATACAGCTCCAAGTGGTGCTATTGTCATCGACACACCCTTCTTAACCAACATTTGATCCATCTTTCCTAGCACTGCCATTGCTGCAAATGCACCTGTTCATTTGCTCCAAAATGTATTATAGTTTCCATATATAAACCCAATGTGACACTTTACATACACTCACATAGACCTTACCTGCAGAAGGCCAGAAGATGTCACTAAGCAAAGGAGCTTTAGAACCCTGATCAGGTTTCCAAGCATCCCAGTTGGATGTCAAGTTTGCTGATGCTTTAACACTAGGAATTGGTCTTCTTTTGAGCAGGATATCGGGTCGTAAACGTAGTCGTGCTGCATGGTGAGGTTGATGGTTGATTTTGACAAGGTTTGAGATATATGAAGAGGAAGAAAATGCAGCCATGAGTGTGATTGGCTGATTGCTAAGGTGTTGTTAACGAGGTTTAATGGGCATTAATGTATGTTTTTTAATAAGAAAAAAAAATGTGCTGACAAGTTGAAAAGAGAGTGGACAAGTGTGTTGTTGGCCATTGAAGAGTGGGAAGAGGCAATTGGATGAGTGAAGGGGCAAAACATGAGGCTAGTTTTATTTAAGATATCAGGTCAACTTCTTATCTCTACACAATTTGTTATATTGTCTGTTTTCTCTTTTGGGCTGCTCCGTATCATATTGTTGCTTTATTATTGATAAGTTTTGGCACTAAAGCAATAAGGCTAGATCGATCATCATCCTAAAAGGTTATGTCTACATAAATTGTGATGAAAGATGTTAAAGTTATTATTAATCTGATTCTGCTAAACATAAGTTTATAAGGCCTAATATTGCTATTGCGTTATTTTGTAGTTTGGAGTTTGTTCGTCAAGAAGTTAAAAGACTTGACTCAAAAAGAAAGGAAAAAGAGACGGAATGACTGATATGGGCCTCTTTAGGCTTTCTTTCCGTAAGAGCAAAGGGTGCAGTAATCTGTGCGTCATATCAGTTTTTTTTTATTTAACTTAAATTAACTTAACTTACCTCCAAAACAGTTGTAGCAGTTGGAAAAACAACTATAACTTACACTAACTTACAGTTTTGAGACACGTCATTTTTTTTCTTTTCCATTTTTTTCAGACGACTAATATTTCATTAATATAAAATAAAAATACAAATTACGATAACAAAATAAAAAAACATACGAAATAAAAAAAACATACATAAAAAGTTAAAAAGATTACTGGAAAATAAAAAATACATCAAATTGTTAGTTAAACTAATGATGTTGTTGATATCGTTGTCAAAGATGCTCCATAATATTTTGTTGAAGACTTTCATGAGTTGCTCGGTCACGTAATTCTTTTGCCTTCCTCCGTTGAACTTCACATCTTTCGAACAAAGTACGTTGCATGTTGGCTTGCGGAGAAAAATACATCTTGTTGAAGTCAGTTTCCGATATGGTCATTTTTTAATCTTTCAAAATCATGTTATGTAATATGATGCAAGTATACATGATTCTTCGTATCTTGTTAAAATGACAAGAACGATCCGGTTGTTGTATAATTCCCCAACGTCCGTGGAGAACACCGAAAGCTCGTTCGATATATTTTCTTGCACTTTCTTGTTGTCGTTTAAAATGGCCATGTTTTTTTATGTAGTTTAACCGTAAAAGATCTGACAAACGTTGACCACTGTGGGTTTATACCGTCAGCTAAGTAATACCTTTTTTCATATTGAACTCCATTTACTAGAAACGGAGCCGTAGGTGCAATATCTTCTAGAAGATCGTCGAATAACAGAGAATTATTTAAAACTGGTAAGTCGTTATTCGCACCCACTACACCAAAAAACGCATGCCAAATCCACAAATCCTGACTAGCAATAGCTTCGAGCATGATTGTTGGATATTTTTTTTATCACCCAGTCCAAATTGACCGTTCCATGACTTTGAACATTTTACCCATTCTCAATGCATACAATCAATGCTTTCGAGCATTCCCGGAAAACCATGAACCGCGTTATGGTGGTCATATAACTGTTGGATATCGCTAAAGTCCGGTTTTCGTAAATACTCAGGCATGGATAAATCAATGACACCCAACGTAAAAACATTAAGACAATCGTGTGTGGTATGTTCACCCATTTGTAAATATTCGTCAAATGAATCGGCTGTTGTGCTGTATACCAATTGGCGTATGGTAGAAGTGCACTTCATAATAACACTTAATGTTATGGGAAAATTCCCTATTTGCCCCAATTGCCCCCAGACTTTTTGAGGTTTCCATTTTACCGAGGGCGACCTTTTTTTCCTAGGAGACTAAAATTTTTTTAGGAGACTTTATTATAAAATTAATAAAGTACATGTGGATGTACTTTTTTGTGTAAGACTTACTGTAGCTATGTTTTTTACCTTTTAAACTATTTGCCTGGGCGACTTCTGTATTTATACATGAAGCGACTTAATTTTTGTCTTTTTGTGTAACCAAAAGTCAACACAAATACGTGGGGCGATTAACTTTTTGTACAACTATTCTTGGGCGACTTATACTTTAAAAGTACACTTTTTGAAATATTTTTCCCAATACTCTTGGGCGACTTATAATTTGTACAAAGATTCTTGGGCGACTTATAATTCAAACACCCCAAAATATCACAAAAAATCATCATTTTGATACCCAAAAACACCAAAACACAACTTAATAACCAAGAACACACCATACCACCATTTCCACCACCACCACTACCACCATCTCCACCACCACAACCACCACCACCACCACTGCTACCTTTTCTAACCAAAGCCTCGAAACCACATCACCACCATTTTCACTTCCTCGTAACAGCATGAACAGTATCTATAAACCCTAATAATTGTATTTTTCATGGAAGACCTAATCGAAGTATTAGATGCCAAGATCACTATTAGATCTTCCTTAAGTTTTCTGACAGATGTTAAGAAAAAAATAGAAGAACCTGGGAATGAAAAGCGCAACACATTGTTTCGAGCCACTGTATTTGGTAAATGGTTGGATATACCCGCATTTGCCAATGACAACCTTCTGCTTAACTACATTTTTCACCATCAGGTATCTGATGCACCTAGCGTTGATTGTCCTCTTATTACTTATAGTATTTGTGGTAATAGTTTTGAATTTGGCCGAAAGGAATTTTGCTTGATGACTGGTTTTCTGTTTGGCAAACTTCCTAAAAAAGAAACTTACAAAGGTATACCAAGTAGTCCTTTTTTAGACCGTATATTCCCTGATAGATGTACCAATCGAGTTAAGAAAGTAAAGGGAGATGAGCTTATGATATTATTTACAACGGATGACTTGTGGTTTGGTATTTCTGATCATGATGCTGTTAGGGTATGTTTGTTGCTAGTAGCCACTAATGTTTTTATGGGTCGTGAGGCAAGGTACTACATTCCGAATAATGTTTTGGAATTAGTTGATGATTTTCCAAGTTGGAATACTTACCCATGGGGTGAGTATTTTTGGAGGATTTTCTATCTAAGGACACTTAATGTTGTACCTAGGAAGAATGAAAGGGATTCTAAGAAGGTTAAGGAAAAAGTGGTTGAACCTCCAAAAAAGAAGAAGAAACCAGCTAAATGTTCAAAAAAGAAAAATAAAGCTGATGAACAATCTCCAAAGAAGATAACTACATATAATCTTTACGACTTTGTGTTGTCTTTTAAGGTTAGTCTTTATTTTAATTGGTTTTTATATTTTGTAATTTATTTCATTGTTCATAGGTAAACATTATATTCAACTTTCTAATGACCATGTTCAAGACATGGATAAGGACTCAAACATTCATTGTGATGACCATGTTGAAGACCAAAATTCACCCTTTCAAGACATGGATAAGAAGTCAAACATTCATTCTCATGACCATGTTGAACATTAAAATTCACCGAGCATGTGTGAGGACCACGTTTTGACTGAGTTTGATGCTATAAAGGCAATAGCTGATATTATTGATAAAAGAAAAGGAGAAGTATCAACATCTTGTTTAGAAAAAGAGTTGGATATAGTCAAAGACAGAATTGCGGTGCTTGAGAAATGTTTTAAACTAAGGTATCAAGACACCTCTAAAGATTCTGTAAAGCAAGTTTGTTACAAACAACATGACTTTCATTGTTCTAAGGTTTGATATGTTAACCCTCTTACATTATTCAAATTTGTTGTTTTAATTCAATAAATTTTTGATATATTACCAAAATTACAGAGTGATAGTGCAGTCTCGGATGTTTTACATCAAGAAGTTGCATCCAAAAAAAGGGACTGGCCCGGTGAAGCTTCAGGTTTTATTTATGCAGAGTCTCAAGAAAAGTACTCTGTTTCGCAGCTACTCCAACTCGTTAGCAATGAAAAATCCGGTCCAGTTTTTGATTGTACTCAATTGGAGGTTGATACTCCGATTGATTGGTCCTTACCGAATTTGAACGAACCATTTTCACAGTCCCAAATATGTGTATGTACAAAGAATAAAGTCTATTTTATTACAAATTCCAAATATAAGTAATAGATTTATTATATGTTATTGATCAATTTATTAACTTTTTTAGGGGTCTGTTGGTTTTGATGATATGTTGGATCCCAGATGTAAAGATCATCAACTTAATGACAATGTTCAAAAATGTTTGGTAAACCCCGTCGATATGATGTGTGGTGAACTTAACAAATCTGACGATAAGTTTGATGAGACGGTAGCTGTTGGTGTAATTGTTGATCGTGCCACGCTTAAAGCAAGTCCACCTCCAAACGCTATGGAATATCAAGAACCTCAACCAACTGACAAGGTGACTGCTGAAGTTTTTGTTGATGTTCAAGTAGACCATGTTTTGTTTGCTGGTTTAGTATATGTTAACTAAAATTTATTAACGATTTTCAGGGCTCGGTTGGTTTTGATGATTTGTTGGATCCTGGCACTAAAGATCACCTACTTAATGACAATGTTCCAAAAGGTTTGGTCAAACTGGTCGAACCGATGTCTGGTGAAGATAACATATCTGACGATAAGTTGGATGAGACGGTAGCTGGTGGTGTAATTGTTGATCGTGCCACGCTTCAAGCAAGTCCACCCCCAAATGCTATGCAATATCAAGAACCTCACCCAACTGACAAGGTGGATGCTGCAGTTTTTGTTGATGTTCAAGTAGATCGTGTTCTGTCTCCAAAAAATCCTTCTTTAATCAACAATGTTGAGGCTAGTTTTATCATTCTATTTAAATAATTTTAGCAACTACACAATTGATCAAAGCTTGTTCTGGTAAACTCAAAATCTTTTCATAACACATAAGTTAGTATATCATATATGCATCTATAATTACAACCTACAACACATTTTTGCCATTGCATAAAATAACAAACCATATTATACATTAGACTTTTACTTCAAATACACCAACACAAGAAACCATAAAACATTAAAAATAACCTACACCACCACGTACACGTCATCCTATAACACCCGAGACTTAGATCAGCACTAGCTACACTATAGTAACCATGTTAATGAACCATCTTTTACGGTGAACACGGTGGTATGAATCACATACCATGATCCTAAACAACTGAAGCATACCCATATCCTGATCCTGCATCTCTCTCAGATAGGAAATAACACGTCTAGCAATTTGGTCATTTTCTTGAGACGATGTTTCCAATCACCACATCTTTGTGTCTTATACGATCAGATATTTAGAAACAACTAGCACGACAGAATGAACCCCACTGTTCTTCCTCGTAAAGCTCCCTTTGAAACACACTAATTAAATGATCACTGAGAGTAGTAGAAGACATTAGGAAAAATTAGTTTTTATCTTTTTAAAGTAGTAAGATGTTTTGAATATATGCATTCAATAATGGTTACTGTCTTATATATGGAAAAATGTACCTTTAAAGGCACATACCATTTGATATTCCTAACCTCCCCATTGTGTTAGCATTGAATATGATAGTTAAACATTGACTCATCTAGCATCTAAACTAGGAATGTAATGTGTAAATGTGTACATTCCTAACAATGTATTAAATTTCTGGGTATAAGTACATAATATTTTTCTAATTTGGATTTATATTTTATAGTTTCCTTACTAATTTACGAGTCAGATCCCTATTTTTTACCTTTTGACACTACCACTTATTTATGGTATACACTTGTATGGGTCTCAATCTGCAGGGGGATGGGTGGTTTTATTAGTTTTTAAAAGACATGGGTCAATCAATAAAGTATTAAAACAAACAATAACATTCCCAACACTAACCATAGATTAGAAATAAACATACTACATATGTCAATTAAACCAATTACAGCCATGGAATAAAGTTTAGAGCTTATATATTGCAAACACTAAAAAATAACCATGACAAAACCAACAAATTCTTCATTCTTTGGCGTCCCCTTTGAGCTTCCAATAGTTGATCATCCTGCCAATTTCTTACCCTCAACAGTCCTGGTATTATGCTAACAGCACTATGGCACATTGGTGGATCAAACCAATCCACTATACCCTAATAAGAAGAAAGCAAGCATATTAGTATTTCAGAGTTTAAGCCTAATAAACAAGTTAACACTTACATGATCTGGGCATCCATGAAAACGTCTACCAGGGTTTTCATTTGTCCACGATGTGATTATATTAGTTCTTCTGCTACAAAAACAAGTAGCCATGTGGAATAGTTGTATGGTGTTATAAAATATCTGCAAATAAAAGATATGGAATTAGATGGTGAGAGTGGTGGGTGGTTATTAAATATATAAGGAACGGAAATAATATAAAATTAAATCGTATCGTTGGAAATTAGATAGACTAAAATACCCTTAAAATGGATGCACTTCTTAGCAATGAAAACAAGATGATCAAAAAACAACTTCACATATTTTATATAAATATGCTAGATTTTATCAAGGCTTAAATTCTGAGTAGGTAGAAATAGAAACGGCAAAAGCAATAACCAAAAGCTAATATATTACTTACCAATTCCGCGACTTGCGCCAGTAATTCAAACAACCTGTAATTCATTCAAAACAAACACATAGAACAATATAAGTTATCAATAGACGATTATGAAGAAAATAACATCTTCAAGTAAACATATATACATACATATGATAGAAATTTGGAATAAGTATAAGTGGAGGTCAAGCCACTTGTAACAGGGCTTCGTTTTGGAACTGTTACTTTTCGATTTACAAACCATTAAATAATTTTGTATATTAATATAATTGGTATTGTTATTTGTCAGGGTAAAAAGGTTGATTCGTCGGAGTTAAATTGTGTCAACATGAACTTACCTCGTTCTTCAGAACAAATTTTCAAACGTATGAAAAGGGTTACTAGGAAAGGAAAGTTCGGGCTACCACCATATACTCCTTTACCATCTATAACTCCTATCCTCAAGAAAAGACAGTCAAATATATTAAAGATGAATGCCATACCCATGGACAATTTGGATGATGATTGCCAAATCATCCCGTTAAAATATTGGCTTGAGGTATATTATTTTTACAAAATTATATTTTATGTCTTCTATTTATCTGTTTATTAACCTGACTATTTATTATATTCAGGATTCAACACCATTTGCTAGAACCCGAAAAAGAAACCATACAGGTTATGTAAAAGAGCCTAATACATTCGTTGATTGTCCTGATTTACCTGAAATCGTAGTTGATCCTTGGGTAGAGGTATTTTTTTAGTTTTTTAATATTTTACTTGATTTGTAGGGTTACATACTTATTTTGAAACATTGTGTCAGGATTTGTTAAGACCACCTAACAGCCACAACAAAAAGGTCACATTGCCAGCGTATTTTGATAAAAAAATTTCATTTACTGACAAAGACTACCCATATTTTTTCCTTGGAGCAAAACTGGTCATAGTGTTGATCGTGATTTTTGGTTAACTCTTTTAGGTTGTAGCAACAGAGGGTGGTTATCCGACAAGGTATATATGATTAATTATATTATACCATGTTTGAAAGAATGTATGCACGCGTATAATGTTTGCTTGTTCTGTTTGCCCATGATGTGTCGTTGTGTGGTTGTAAATTATGATTAAAGTTTTAAATTTATATTTTGCCGACTTAACCAAAAACAACACTTTAACGGGCAGTGTACCTGGTCGGTGGGAGTTTCATGGTAAGTAAGGTGTCGATCACTAAGAGCGAGGAACACTTTCAATTTATTAATACTTTGGTTTTTATAGTCTAAGTTAGTCTAATCTATGCTAAACATATGTTAATTCCTAAATCTAATAGATAAGGGGGGTTTTCAGCCTGAGAGACTGGCACAGGTTTAGTGGTGACTAAAATCAATTCAAGACACTAAAACACACGCAAGCAAATTAACAAAAGATAAAAGAGCGGTCTAGCCAAATATAAGAAAAAAGTATTAACCATTATTAATCCAATCATAACGTTGGTTTGTTTATTTAGTGCAATAATTACTTATCTCGAGGCAACATATCATTCTTAAGACTTAGGCGTTACTTCTTCCTAAGACCTAGACACGTAGAATTCTGTCATAATTAAACGCATCCGCATAAAGCATCCTTGTTTGCTGATTATAATCTATCTTAGGGATTAAAGCAATGGTGATCTTGTTAAACCCTAGCTCATAGAGACTTTACCCACACTGCTTAATAGCTCTTTATATACTAGTAGTCCACTGTCTGAGTCCTTATCAATGGAATAAGAACATACTCGTTGATACCAAGGTCACCTTATGGCTCAACTAAGCTCACTAAACTAAAGGCAAGGATAGGTCAATATTTGTGATCCTATGATTCTAGATATATAAATTGCAATATGAAGAGCTATCCCGGACTCTTAGCCTACGCCCAAACAACACCGAAGTTGCAGCGCATTAAATATGTAGGACTAGACCCAGTTGAATGATAGGTCGCATACTTAAGCACGTAAACAAATATAAATTGATAAACATAAACAAGCAATTTCACGATAAACTAAGAAATCGATATAAACAAACCAAACATTAAGATCTTCATAATAATGGCTAATACCCGAAGGTATTAGCCTTCAAACGTCATAATTAATACAAAAGTAATGATTTAGTCAAGGTAAACTAACCGAGTTAACGAATGATACCAAAAACTAAATGATTACGAAAGTATAAGAAATTACACGTTGTCTCCTATGGAATTAATCGCGTTGCTTGACCTCTTCTACTCTTTTTCTCCTCTAAAAATTGACTTTTATGGTTTAGGTATCGAGAATATGATTTTGCACACCTAAAACTCGTTTTTGAGTTTTCTATTTATAGGGTCTGGAATATGATCGATACGGCGTATCCAAAGTCTTGGATACGGCGTATCGGGGGTTTTTTGGAGTAGGGACCACGTTTGATATCTTCTAGAGTCTTCATATTCTATATCTTGAATACGGCGTATTGCCTTCTTCTAGATACGGGTATTGGATCTTGTTTCCTTCGTGGTCTTTGGTGAGTGCAGGCACAGATACGTCGTATCTTCCTTGATGGATACGGCGTATTGGTTGTCAGAACAGTAATCTTTAAATATCTTCGTTTAAGCTCCAGAATGCGTGCCTTTTAGGTAATCTTGACCAAGTACTCCATAATTACTGCAATTCTCAAATACAAACGATTAAGTAACAATTCTTTGCAATAATTATACAAAATGGGTTAATTACATGGGGTAAATGATGCTATAAAATAGACGTTATTTGATGTCATCAAATATTCCCCCACTTGAATCCTACTTGTCCTCAAGTAGCCTTTAGAAGTTTATTAAAATGTATCCCTAAGGATTTTTTTTGTTTAAGCATTTATTTGATCTATTACAAGTACACAACCAAACACCTCATGAAATAGGAAGATGAAAACACTCAAATCACTCAACTAATCTATGTGGCAACATGTAACTAATTCGCTCAATTGCTCGGAGATCTGTGACGATATTCTATTCCCAGAGGCTTGGTAAGGGTTTAAGCATTTATTTGATCTATTACAAGTACACAACCAAACACCTCACGAAATAGAAAGATGAAAACACTCAAATCACTCAACTAATCTATGTGGTAACATGTAACTAATTCGCTCAATTGCTCGGTCGTGACGAGTATTCTATCATAGGCTTGGCAAGGATACACATCTCCACCACTAGAGCTAAGGAGTAACAAGTTTATAAAGGTAAAATGGGTTTTTATTATAAGGCTTAGGGTTGATCATTCTACAATCTTTCACCAAAAGTACCACACCAACAAGGCAGCTGAAGCACACATACATGGCCGTAACGACGGAATAGACATGCATGCTCGATCACATCCTCATTCGCGTAAAACCCATGGTTAATGATTAGGAAAGGGAATTAAATTGTTGTTAAACAAAAATTACGAAACAAATAGACTAGGTCCAAGATATAAGTTGCTAGACACTTTTTCCCGACCGTTACCATGATTAAGACACAACTAATTACAAACATCTTGATCATAGATAAAAAACAACCTGAGTTGGCGTTCCCGTAACGGTCAACTTCCCAATCATCCCATACTTTACATACTTTTACAAGACAAGTGGCGAAATCTTCCACTTTATACAATACTCTACATCGTTGACTTATAAGACGTATCAACGAATAATCGATCCTTCATATAATTCCTTTGGTCTAAGCTTTTGCGAAACGATTATCTTCAAACTTTCCTTCTCTTTTTTGTTGCAATTTTTCTAATTTTTTTGATTTTTTTTGCTATACTATACTACGAAACTCGGTGTAATTTCACCATCTTCACGATCATAATAACTCCGGATAATTCCTTCGGTAATTCTTCATTCTTCGGACGTACCAATAATTACGTTGGTAGTAAAAATACATGAGTTTTGACTACTTTATACATTCCCATTTGCAATGTGCAAATTTCTTCCCAACCGTAGCGAAGATAAAAAAATTGACACAAGACTCGGGAAATACATACTTTACACTTTAAGCAACTAGAAACTGATAAATGGACATAATCTAACAGGGTAGGCTAAGGTGTAAAGGTGTAACGAAATAGATAGTGGGTGTAATTCTTAAAGGATTGGCTCTATTGGTTTTTTCTAGGGGTATCTTACTCTTAAGATGAGAGTAAACAAAGGGTTTATACGGAGATTTAACTAACCAGTGTAGTTAGTTAATAAACAACATATAAAGGCTTTTTGAGTGTAATCCTAAAAATTTACCAATTTAAACAAGTTACTCTATCTAAATCCATAGTACTCATTATTATGGTCTCGAATAGATATACCAAGCCAAGTTCTAAAGTCTACAACATCACCGGTACACTCATATTTTGTGGAAATTGGGTAAACATTTGAAAACGGATAAGGTTAAATCCTTACAATATCTAACAAGGGTTATTGTGTGCGTGTTATGTATCAAGTAATTTCACAAAAGTATGCTTGAAATTTTTTTAAATTTGAGCATAATTTAAGCATTTTAGTGTGAAAAATAGGACAAGTATCATTCTAATTCCCATCCCCCACTTGAATTATACAACGTCCTTGTTGTATAGATAAAACATTAAAAACGGGAATTTAAAAGAATTAGAATGAGAAACTCCCCTGATATTTTGCTCGGTAGATTCTCCAAGTTGAGTTTATTAGCAAGGATGTGTTGAACAACCGTCTTGAAGTTTCAAGACTCTAACACTTCAAAATTTCCAGATCGTAGATTCTCCACCAACATTGTCGATTTCTTTTCTTTCAGCGAGGTCCTGTGCAAATTATAGGAAAAACGATGCATTCCTATCTTGGTACCTACGGTTAATTTAAACTGAACTAAATATTAAATACGGGCCAGTCTGTTGAATACGCCGTATCATGTGCATGAATACGCCGTATTGATAGAAGTGACAATAATGTTTAAAGTGCATAAAAATAAAGACTGATAACGTCCAGACATTTAATACGCCGTATTAATGTCTAGGAAGACAAACTCAATAAAAATAAATAACAATTCGGGTTGTCTCTCGAGAAGCACTTTTCTTTCAGCTAGTCTTTAAGTTAGACTTTTTCCTTCCTTCATTCCATCTCATGCACGCTAATGTGCCCGCGTGTGAGCCATTCTTCCATCTCCGCATCTCGGACATATTCGGGTCCTAAGTTCAAGACCCCTTGTAGAAACTCTTGAGCTTTTGGTACGAGTGCGAGATCTCATTCATCTTATCTTCTTCACTTACCTTCAGTAATGGTGGGATCTTGTTGCATTGTTCATTAGTGTGGTGTTTAAACCTTGGATGGGATCATGCCATTTAATAAGTTACTTCTTCATTACCATTGTGAATGGTAATCATTCCTTTAAATCGTTTTGCATTAATCCCAACTTCTCTTAGAAATGGTTTTCCAAAAATAACATCGCCCATTCCTTCATCCCGATAAGCATCCATATCTTCTAAAACTGCAAAATCTGTTAAGATAGAAAAAGTTCCAACAAAGATAGGTATGTTTATTAAGGTTCCAACTACATTGTTTCCCTTGTATTCCAATTTGTCCTTCCTTATAGAATTATAAAACTTTTTGGACATTACAGTTACATACAAGATAGGGAAAAAATTAGCGTGTAAAAATTCAAAACCTATCATGCAAGAGAACTTCAAGTTGTAGGCACAATCAATATGGATCTTCTTATCGTGGTCTCAATTACTAGGATATCCAAAAACTTTGCTAATCATTCTAGCATCATTCCTAGCTCTAAATTCCTCAACTACTTCACCTTCCTCAATGGTGGGCATTAAATCATCAACTTGATCTCTTCTAAGCTCTAATGGTACATTAAGATCGTTTAGTTCTATGTAATCCCTAAAGAAAGGGTCTAATGATCTATTCAACACCAAAGTCTCTCCTATTAGCCTAGCTTCTAAATCAAGTTCCATTCTTTCTCTCAAACCTAACATGTAGACCCTCTTAATTAAACTACTAGCAGGTTTAATAAAGACTATGAGTAATCTCTAATAACAAGCAAGAACTATAGAGAAAGAAAGTGGAAGGAAGGATGTATTTCTAGTGAGAGAAAGTAAAGGAAAGAAAAATGCATTAAGTGTGAAAATAAGAATACAACCAACCAACCACCTCTCCAAGGCATGGAGAGGTGTATAAATAATAACTTTGGCCGGCTATGGATGGGCTATCATAGGCTTTCCATGGGATTTTCCTTATCTTTAGCCCGGTTAGCTTACTAAACAATACTTAGTGGACTACGAGCTAGAAACGTAAAATACATGGAGTGACCGATCCTTTTTTGGATTCCTAACAATCTCCCCCTAAGGGAGGTTACTCCAAATTACAAAAACTTAAGCTCTACATTCTATGAATGTCTTCAATCTTTAGCTCGTAGTCTTGTTATCATGTTCTTTATCTTGTGAATCTTGATGTAGCAATCTTTAGACTTTTAGGCTTTAGCTTGTATCTTATTCTTGACTTGTATGTGATCTTTTGAGCTTCTTAAGATCATCAACCAAGCATAATATCTATTCGCCTTCTTGCAATCTTTGCCTTCTTGTGATCTTGAAACTTTTGGACCGACATGCTCATACTTTTCTTGATGTTTGAAAGTGATTGTAACCATCTTTCTTGATATTCTTTAACTTTAACACTTCGTCACTTCGAGAAATTCATTCGGTATCAGAGTGACAGAAACTTCTTTGAAATTCTTTGACTTTAATACTTCGTCACTTCGAGAAAGACGTTCGGTATCAGAGTGACGTAAACTTCTTTGAAATTCTTTGACTTTAATACTTCGTCACTTCAAGAAAGACGTACGGTATCAGAGTAGCGAAATTCTTAAAACATGTACTCGAGCTTTCATGATGTCTTTATATTTGTTGGTCGAGTATGAGCATGTGGTTATGAATCTTTGAGACTGCTGGAATCAGGTACCTTCACCTCCATCTTTAAGTATCCTGCATTAAAACAGTTAGCAATAAAGCAAGGGGACGAATATGGCATTGTCATTCTCCTATGTTTGGTTGGAGTAACCTTCGAATCCGTGAGGATCGACCTGTGATCAGGTAGATTCAATTTAAGAAGAATCTCATTGACAGGATTTCCAACTGAAGTATAGATTCCTCTAGATGTTCCATTATGCCATTTTTAAGAGTATTTTGCTATTTCTTAGATGGCCTTTTTAGCATCTTCAGCTGTCTTAATTGGAACTGCACCTCTTGAGTCAAGAATCTGTCATGTTGGAACATCCAACCCATTGTAGAACAAAATTACCTCCTGTATCTCAGTCAAATAGTGTTGAGGACACTTCATCAAGAGTTCTTTAAAGCGCTCCTATGCTTGATAAAGGGTTTCATCCGGTTCTTGCTGAAAGTCATTAATTTCCTCCATTTTCTCCACAGTTTGACCAGGTGGGCAATATTTGTTCAAAAACTTAGTTTTAAGATCTTCCCAAGTTTTGATCGAACCAGTTGGTTAGTTTCTTAGCTAACGACTTGCGGCTCCAGTTAAAGATATAGGGTAGACTCGGAGCATTAGTTGATCCACAGTGATGTTAGGAACATGAAATAAGTCAACGATTTCAAGAACTTTCTTAGTGTTTTCATTTGCATCATCATTATCTGAACTGCTAAATGTGTTTTCTCGAAGCTCCTTAAGTAATTGGCCTTTCAGTTCAAATTGATCTTTGTTATCAATTTTAGGCCTAGCGACTCCCGATCCATAGTCCGTTCGGGTCTTGCTCATGTACTGTTCCATAGTTTCTGCATTGTTTCTGCTTCTTCTTCCTCCGAGTTTTCTTGGTTAGAAAATAAATTGAAATCAGGCGATCTCAACTCGTCAAGACTTAATGTCTTGAAGTGTCTCTAGAAGTGTTTAAAATCTCAGTACGAATCTTTTATAGGTGGAAATAGTTTGTTTGTAGAATCCTTGTATGCACTACCTGAACAAGGGATAAAAATTAGTAGATTTGCTTTAAGAAAAGATAGAAAAAACTTTGGGCACGAAAATCAATGGTACTGTTTCTATCCAGATTGATCGATAAGCCGTATCCAATGGAGTGGGTACGTCGTATTAATTAGTTGAATGAATAAGCTGTATTGGACAGAGAGTTGGATATGCCATATCTGATGGAAGTGGATACGCCGTATTCAGCTATCGACCAGAACAGTGTATTAAGAAAAATAATTAAATACGCAAACAATTAAACACAAATATATACAAGCAAACAATTAAAGATAAATATACAAATATTACAGAATATACAAGAATATACACTAATCTAAATTACACTAATTGTGACACCCTGAGAAATTCCGTCCAATAACTTAGCCGTTTCCGTTTAGTAATTTGAATTTTTAAAGTTTCGTTTAGCTTTTACGTCTAACCGGGAAGTTGTTCTGTTATTATCTGAGAATCGTTACCGGGAGCGAACCGGGACACCAAATGTTGTAGTATTTTGGCAATAGCTATGTTTTTATATTTTAGGGCAATATTTAAAATTACATAATTTTCGGAGATACCGTTATTCGTTTCGTTACTTGCGTAAACCGTGTTTCGTTTAAAAATGAGCATATGCATGGAAGGCTTGAAAATTAAATCAAATAAAGAGCACTAGCATCATATTATATGAAAAAAATTCATTTTTGGGTCCATCTCCCTAATAACACTTGGAGACCAAGTTAAATTTAAATTTGCAATAAGACAAGGTTCATCACATGTTTTGTCCTAGCTTAATTCTAATTAGGAGATCAAATTGGTCCCCTCCCTTCCTATTGTCTCATCCCATGGCACACACATAACACACACATAGTGTGTGAAGTAAACTTTGTATTATTTAACCCATTTTACTTCCACTATCTCATTCATAACACACACACTAGAAATTTAGTTTTCTCTTTTCTTTTTTGCTTCCATTTGTTCGAATCACCCAAGAAACACACACACTTTCATAATTTTCCACTCTTGATCAAAAACTCTTGAAGATTTATTGAAGGTTTGATCATTTGTATCATTCGGGTATTTGTTAAACAACATTTGGGTTGTTCTAATCTCATTCTTCCTTCTAAAAATTTTCAAACTTTGTAAGTCTTCAAATTCTTAAATAACTTGTAGTTTCTTTATCATCTTGATGCATACATGCTAGTTGTACAACTTATTTTGTGAAAACAAGATTTTAAAACTACATAAACCTTAAAAGGTTATATATATGGTTTGAAATATATATAAAGAAATATTAGGAAATCATAGTTTTGTGATCGTGGTTATTTTCGTGTAATAATGGTATGCTATAGCTTATTTTATTTTGCTTATTGTAATAAGCTTTTGGAAAAGCTTATTTGATTATTTTGAGCTTATTGGGCTTATATGTTGGTTCGGCCCAAACTAGAAAAAGAAGGAAAACATTTGTTTAGCTTATTTTGGTTTGACTTATATTTTATTAGCTTATTTTGAAAGGACAAACGATAAACTTATTTGGCTTAATAAATAAGCCCGAATATATTTTATTGGGCTTATAGCCGCGTCCCATAAACAAGCCCAACACCATGAGCTTATTTTCGAGCTTATGTGGTTGTATTGGTTGGCTTATTGTGAGCTTATTGATAGCTTATTATTAGGTCGCGTGTTTGTTATTTAATGTTTTGCTTATCAGACTATATGGATAAGTAAAAACTACATTTTTGGACTTAACGGGCCAAGGCCCAACATAAACACAATACACCAAGGCATTAAAGCTACGATGTAGCTTATTGAATGAGTTCGTGAATAGCTTATTTAATAGTGTATGACTTTGTTGCGTTACATTTAACTTATCTTGAACGTTGGACGTACGAATAATAAGTGCTTATTGGGCCTAAAAGCCCAATAAGGGTTCAAATGGTCTTTTGATTAATTATGAAACGAGATTTGATATATAGTTTGTAATTAAAAAATAGTGGATTAAAAGTGATTTGAAAATGGTTTTTAGATAAAGTCTATGACTTTGGTAAACGTGTAAACACGAACGAGTCATGCCAAAATTTTTATAAAATTTTTATTATACTTTAAGCAAATACTAGAAACGCTCTAATAAAATTGATACGGAAGTTTAATAAAGTTGCCGATAATATATATATATATTTTTATATCATATATATATATTTATATATTATATATTAATATATATATTTTATCTGTATATTTTATATATATTATATATATTTTATATATAAAATATATATTTTTACTTAGACGTTATATCTGTATAATATTAATATATATACTACTATTTACTCGTTTTACTTACAAAAACATTTTTACTATTATACGATCACAAGCGTTTATTTTTGTAAATATATTAACAAAAGTACACTAGTATATGTTATGCCATTATCCGTAATTCATTGCTAATAGGATATTAAACCAAACCATATTTCATAGGCTGTCTTTACTTACCGTTCGTTCGTTATTATGTGAATTTTATATATAGACTTTCTTCTTCAATTTACCAATATGCTTGAGTTCATTGCCCCAATCTTTAAATCGTTTTTAATTATTATTTTTTAACTTGGGGTGAGTAACATCTGCTTGTTTTTTAAAAACTAGACACATTGTAATATACTGTGAGAATTCCCCAATTTCGTTTTGCCTAAGTAGCGTTTAGTCCACTATTGCACGAATTATAATGAACTCGTTAATTTCTAAAGGTGGGACGTGTTTAGGGATGCGCTTGTGTATTAATAGATCTAGTTGGTAGTGGGGTGGGGTAGTGAAGACTGTATATGTTAGTTGGGGAGTTAGTTAGAGAGAAAGGTAAGGTAGAAAATAAGAGAGAAAGTTTTTTTTTTTTTTTTTTTTTTTTAGAGAGAGAAAGAAAGGCTTTTTATTTTTTTTTTTTTTTTCGAAACGAATAGAGCAGACAAGAGGGGAAGTAGAAACAAGTTTTTTTTTTTTTTTTTTTTTAGGGGTAAGAAGCGAGTTTTTACGAGAAGTTTTTCAGTTTTTTATTAAACACAACAACAAAAATTAGCCGACCGCAAAGAAGGATGAAAAGAGCGGAAGAAAGTAGAAGAAAAAAGAAAAGTTTTTTTTTTTTTTTTTTTTTTTTTTTTTTTTTTTTTTTTTTCTTTTTTTTTTTTTTTAGAGGAGAGGTAGAGTGGTTTTTTTTTTTTTTTTTTTTTTTTTTTTTTTTTTTTTTTTTTGGGGGTGGGGGTTGATAGTTGGTAGTGGGGTTGAAGTAATAAATATGGGGAGAATAGTTTAGTTGGTATTAGGTAGTTTTTTTTTTTTTTTTTTTTTAGAAAGGGGTTCAAGGGTAGTTGAGGGTCGAGAGGCGGTTTACTAATATAAACGTGCAGTTGCTTATTCAGGAAGACAGTCTCCATTCTTTCAAACCATTGGGTTAACTCAACCACTCCCTCAGTGCCCTTAAAATACAGAGGTTTGCACTTCATGAAAAATCCTGTAAGTGCATTTTCTTAGAACGAGTTCAGATCCCCTGAACCCTTTCCCGAAGAAAGAATGCTATCAGTGCCATTCCTGGTTGCGTCACGTGCGGCCAAAGCGGCACTGACACCTTCGTTAATCATAGCTTGGAGTTGGGCATTAGTGACCGTAGTGGTTGTGGTTGTTGTTGGGTCTGTTGTTGTTGTGACCGGTGTTGACCTCGTGGTCTTTGATGCCATTTCTTAATCATAAGAAATACTTTATCCGTTAGATTTCATAAATAATAAGCTACGTCATGACCTATTCCATGATAAATAAAGTGAGATCACATCACACAGTGAAATGTACAATTGAATTGTAATTAACATGATTTAACCAAAATTGGATTCATTCACCTAACAAAATTCTGATTATAGGACAAGACATTAATAATCCATTTCCTATATAAACTGGAAAATTCAAACTCATACATGATTGGTTTAGATACAAAAATGATCACCTATCAGTAGGTTACAAAAATGATATCAACATAGAGCCCTACTAGCTGGGAGGTTACCCGTAAAAACTTAGTAGGCTATTACATGGATAGCATATTCAGAAATAAAAGATCATATAGGATAGCTAACCAAACAAAAGATCTATTACGCCGGCTAGCTGGGAGTAAACCTATAAAAAACTTAACAAGACTGCATAGTACTATTACAATATAACCAAACTCTAGGATCTGCTACCAGTGTCTCCAATGTGTACAATGCGATGCTCAGCTCCAAGGGCCTGGGTTCGCAATGATACTGCCTGAACAGCAAGATCATCTGCAGCCTGACGCTGCCACTCGTGGCGACGCGCCTTGATTCGCAGCCAAACTACACGTATAAAATATATATAATATATAGATACGTAATAATAAGGAGGATAACAATTATAGTATAGTAAGTATTTTCCGTCGGGTTCTAGAAAATCGCTTTTAACCAAAGCAATTATCAAAAACCTCCCGGGTCGTTTCCTCGACGAGAAGTGAATGGAAATCTACGTTCAAGTTGTAAATCGAGCTTGAATAGCATAAAAGTTTTTTGGATTTTGGGTTTGGTTTTCTAAATCTACTAAAAGGAAAAGCATATAAAAAAAAGAAACTAAACTTTTGGATTTAAACTAAAATTAATTTTAAGATTAAAAATTACGAGATTAAACTAAAATTGATTTAAAAGATATAAATGACTAAAATACTTGCTAAGTGACGTGAAATGTTCATTAAGTGCGGGTTTAAGGTTTAATGAATTAAAATCCTTCGAAATTAAATTTAATATGATATTAATGACGAGTTAAGTAAAAGTAAAGTAAAGTAAAGTAAATGACAAGTATTTAAATTGCATTAAAATAAATGACGGTATTTAAATTGAAAAATTCTAATGACTATTAATTTTTAAACCTTTTTAAACCCGCACCTAAATTCCAAATCACAAATCACTTAGCAAGCACAAATTAACTACTCACTAATCATAACAAATAAACTAGCAACAATCATAAGATTAAACATAAACATTTTAAGCTATTAATTCTAAACTACTAGAATTAAAAAAAAGGGAAAAAGGGTAACCGAATGAAGAACCGCAATGATATAAAACCACCCGATCTTACAAACTTAATAAACAAATTAGTTTATCACTTTAAAGCTTTTATTTTATTAATTAGCAAATAAAGGTGTCAACTTTATTTACTAATTATTTTCATAAAAACTATAAAGTTCGAAACTAATCTATTTATCAACTTAATAAGATCCTTAAGCTCCGGCCTTAGATGAAGAAGGATGGAATAAGAAATAAGACATGAAAAATTAGAACAAAAATAAGCTAATAAAAAGATAGAAACTTTAGATCTAAATCCACCCGAAACTAAGGTGTTCAATCTAGTGAACGCGGATCGGGTATATTTAAGGATTTAGATCTAAGAAAAATAAGCTAGAATTAAAAAGCAATAAATTTATACTAGAAAATAAGCTAAAAAATAAGATTTATTATTTTTAGATCTAATCCACCCGAAACTAAGGTGTTCAATCTAGTGAACGCGGTATGGGTATAATTTTTTAATAAGGATTAGATCCTAAAAACAATAAGCTTTAGAAAAATAAGCACTCGAAATATAGCTAAAATAAGCTCACTCGAAAAGCTCTAAATCATAAAACAATATAAAAAGGCAAGAGTCTAATTAAGCATTGAGAACTTATTAGAATAAAAGCTTTAAGAGATGAGATCTAAAAATAAGAGCTATAAGCATGAGCTTATTTAGAAAATAGCAAAAGGAAAATGAGTAGAAAATAAGCAATAAGAAATAAGCAAATAAAAACATATAAAACGAACCTTAAATTAAAAAAAGGTATCTTCTTAATAAGCTCCAGTTACAATAAGCTAGATCCATAGCTTGTAATAAGGCTTTTACAATAAGCCCAAAAAAAAAACTCAATTATTCTACTCCTAACACACAACTAAAAAAAACTAAAAAATGAAACACTTAAAAACAACACACTAAATTCTACACAAATCTACTACTTACCCTGCTGCCTGCGTGCGGGTGCTTTTATTGCATTGGTGGTTTGAGGTATTTTCGTCCATTTCAGGTACCCAACAAATGATATTGTGGATCTAGGGTTTAATTTGGTCATTTTGCACTCCTCCAACGCCTCCATTATTGCACCCGCATGACGCTTACTGTAATCGTACTGACACACCCAGTGCCACGTGTCATTCTTATTTGGTCCAGCCGCACCAGCTACAGTACCTCGTATGACGTGTAATGCCACCTCGTACTGCTACAGTACCTCGTACTGACGATACAGTACCTAGTCTGCCACCTGTACCATTCTGACGTCCATAATCATTAGATGGCCACGTTGTCACCACTAAGTGGTGCCACGTGGCATTTTCACTGTTCACCCCGCCTAGGTAAACCGCACAGGTCAACCGCCGACCCGGACCACCGGTCAAGGTGGTAACGAAGTTGGTCAAACGGTGGTCAACGACGTCCAACGCGCCGGACACACGTCGGACCACCAGTCACGGCGGGCGGTCAACGGCGGTCAACGGTGGCGGACCACCGTTGACCACCGCCGGACCACCGGTCAACGACCGGTCAACGGTGGTCGACGGTGAGTCAACCGCCGGATCGGGTCGGGTCTGGGCCGGATCGGGTCGGGTCTGGGCCGGGTCTGGATCGGGTCTGGGCCGGGTCGGGTCTGGGCCGGGTCATGGATCGGGTCGACACGTGGCGTCACCAGAGTGGGCCACGTGTCACAACAATGAAAATCCTCACCCAGGCATGCCTGGTTTCGAACTCCCGACCTCTAGGATAAAAGCCATTGCTCTAGCCGGTGGGCTAGAGCATAGCTTTGATATATATATGTAAAATATAATATATAACCCCTTTTATTTCCCATGCAGGTTTAATAAAGATTAAAGGTTCAAACAGGGACAAAAAAGGTTCAAAATAAAAAGGGTAAAATATGAAAGGCCGGTACCGTTGGACTCGTTTTTTCGTGCTCTTTCCAATGGAGTGATCGAGGAATTTTCACGACTTCGTTTTGACCTCGATAAATGTGAAAACGTCGTCGAAAGCCACCCGAAAATTACCGTTTTTGCTTCGTTTTCAATCCTTTTTACCTGTAAGACATAAAAACACAATACAAACATATTTGCAACATAATTATCTATATTTTAGTGTTTTTAGCCCTTTTATGGTGTTTTACGGGGTACAAAATATGTATATTTTAGCCAATATCAAATCCCCCCACACTAAACCATTGCTGGTCCCTCATGCAATGTAAATAAAACAATACCCGAAAATTAATAACTTTATCCCCTTTTAACTTATGACCCCCTCACAATCAAACAAGAACAGAAAAGGTCCATCAAAAGGTTCAAAAATCATTCAATTCGCAAGCACCCCTGCTTTAACCACTTATTAAGTAACTATATCTAAGTTAATAATTTTTATAAAATTTATTTAAAAAGGCTTAAGAATAGGAGTTCTGTCTCCTGGACTTTTCCACTATCCCACAAACTAAGTTTAAAAACGAAAATCACTGCTAAGTTCAAGTTAGGATGCTAAAACAACTACTCAATATTTGTAAACTTGTAAAACTTTTCACTCCCGACTATTATATAATTATTATGTGAATGTGCTATTTATTTCGATTTTCAACCTTGGACACGTTATTCAAAAATACTGTTTTCACGTTCACCGAGAAGATTGATTGTGAAGGCGAGTGAGATATCCCATGTAGCGATTTTCGTCTCGGCACATCCCAACCTCATCGGCTAAGTGACCGGGCTTTTGACACCTCACGGAGACTAGTATCGGGACTCACGGACCTTCGGTTTCAAAATCTCTAAGGTTTTCCGTTACACATATCTTTATTTGAAAATTCACAATCATAAAACGGATTAGTCTTAGTGCAAAAGCATATTTAAATTTAATAAAAATAATTTTCCACTTACTAAGCAATATAAACTATTAAACCTCGGTCCTTTAGAAGGCTACAACATCGGCCACGCCTCCGACACGATGTAGCAAACATATTTCGACCTCGGATTATTATCATTATTATTATTTTTTTTTTATTTTTTTTTTCATTTTTATATATATATATATATATTTTTTTTTCATCATTTTTTTTTTTTTTTTTTTTTTTTTTTTTTTTTTTTTTTGTATAATTCATTAAATAATTATTACCGGTGCCTTTTATCTCGAAGCCACATCGATAGCGAGTCGACAAGAGGTTATTCTACTTATTATGACACCGGCCCCCACCTTATATGAAGACTTCAACATCGGCCACGCCTCCGACACGATGAAGTAATCTGGCGAAGATATTTATTTTACTTATTAATTATTTATTTATTTATTTGCAACATTAATTGAAGAGAAAATACATTTTTAGAAAATTTAAATATAAATTTGAACTAAGACTAAATTTATTTATCTCGACTACATTCTTTATTCAAAAATAGTTGATTTAAGTCTAATTTTCAAAGATAGCACGTATTATTAGTCAAATTAGAAGCTTATGGGAGGAAAAGCGACAAATTACATACATGAGCTCTTAAGATTTCCAAATAATCCTTGTTTAGCATCCAACTTCTACTTAACACTATCATTTTTCATTCTTTGCAAAATTTTAAAGTTAAGCAAACGCTAAGTCTAAAAAGCTAAGGGGAAAGCTAGAGTTTTAAACTCGGTCAAATCAAAAGCTACCTAATTCTACGGGCCTACTTATTACTATATATTTATATTTTTATCATTTTTTTTCTTTTTCTAATTTTTTTTTTTTTATTATTATTATTATTATTATTATTATTTTATTAATAAAACAATAAAAATTTAAAATTTTGGTCAAAACGGGGTTGCACGGGACACAGCAAGGCACAGGTAAGATCACATTTCGATAGAAATCCCCCCCACACTTAGAATGGAACATTGGCCTCAATGTTCAAAAATATCGGGTGTTACCCCCACACTTAGGAATGAAAAAGGCAAATGCAAAAAATTCCAAGTGTGAAAAGGGAAGCACAATAATGTTCATGATCAGGATTAAGGATTCCAAAATAAGCAAAGATCGAAGACCGGACGATTGGAGGATTGAAAACGAGCACGGGTCTTCATGATCTTGAGGAATCCTGCAAAAAACGATACCACAAACCATAGAAAGAAGCACGCCCCCACACTAAGGCTATAAAATCACACGCTTATTCATAAAATACTATTACTACTAGGATAAGCATGGGTTGCCACCCACGAAGCGCTTATTTTTGTTAACCGAGTCTTGAGCCTGACTCGATCCCCCACACTTAAGCTTGGTCAAGGAGGATAGAAATGGAGATACGGGACATCCAAGTGAGGAATGTCCCCTCCAGAAATCATCATCGGGCGTTCAGAAAAATCAAAAGTGATTTTGGCCCGATGAGATAAGAAAGGAGAAGAGAAAATACCAGGCTTGAACACTTTGTCCTCGTTTTCGGATGAAAACGGGAGCAAAAGGTCAAACATTGGACAAAGGGTGGGTTGGGTGGTGGAATTGTCCGGATCTGGGTGCCCAAAAGATTAGGCATAAGAACATCATGTTCAGAAATGTCACCCACCACTTTCTTAGTAACAATGCCAGTATCGGGCTTAAAATCAAAGCAAATCTCAACATCCGGTGGTTCCGGAGGAGGACGGGAAAGAGATGGATCTTCAAAATGATCAAGAGAAAATGACTCATTTTCGGGAAGGGGAGGAGAGTCATTGCTAAGCAAATTTCTTCAGAAAACGGGATATCCACTTCCGAGTCATAGTCGTCGATTTCAATGCCCGCAGGCATCGAGTCACGGACAGCAAGGAAATAAGTCGTTCTCCTCCATAGAGAGTCACTATCCTTCAATGAGGATAGGCATGGAGAGAGAGACTCGATTGTAGCATCAGAATATTCAGAATTAGATTCTTCCAGAGGTCGAGGAAGAGAAAATTCCATCAAAAAATAGAACATCTTTGTAGAATCAATCGGAGAGTCACGATTTAGTTGGATTCTAAAAGATCCGATTCGGCGGTTAAAGCAGCGTTCATCAAGTCCCGGTGGAATTGGAATGACACATCTAAATCTTTTGTTAGGAAGAATTTTCTAATTTGTGATAATTTGATCGTCTCAAGATCGTAAGTGGGACTTTGGTGAAATATTTAAATTCTTCCCTTTTGAATGTCTTTCGGTATTGACCTCATCATCACTAGAGAAATCGTCGTTAGAATCGAAAAGAGGATTATCGAAAGTTGAAAAATGAGATTCCGGTGAATCATCATTTATGGGCACATCACACTTACTTTTCACTATTGGATAAAATCCGCTTGCCTCACTTGGGGTAGGACAAGGTCTTCACAACTAGACTTGATTGTGTTAGCCCGATTCCGTTACCGCGTATAGTGTCGAAGATGCTCGTCCCATTATGAGAGAGTCGGACTATGGGTAAGTCGTGGTGTGAATGCGGAAGATCCTTTATCTAATGACATTCCTTATGTTATTATTTTCATCATAATAGAAGGCATCCATAGTTTGTTGAATTTTAATCAAAACGTTTTTGATATTCATCATCACAATCATAGTTCGAAAAAATTACGTCGCGACTCATTGGGTTGGAATAAGGATCTTTTAACACTAGTCTCAGTGAACCTTTTTGTGTGTCAAGAGGCTTATCCCCCAATTTTTAGAGAGTTAACGTTTTCACGGTTGAAAAAGGAAAACGTTTTGGATAGTAATTAGTGAAATATCTTAAAGTCGGATCAATCGTTGATTTCCATGAACGATTAGAAGCCTTGAAGGAAATAGATTTTCTTCGATATTTAATGCACTCTTGACTTTTGCGTTTAGGCTTCTAACTCCGCGGGCCTTGCTTTCTTTGGAAATCGATTCTCTTCTTCTTTCCTCGCGGTTTCTCCTCAAAACTCGTTTCTCTTCTTGAAACTTTATTTAATTCTCGCAATATTTGCATTGTTTCCTCATGTACTCGTAGATTTCGTTCCATCTCTATCGGCTTGCCGGCATTGATAATCCATTTGATACCCCGCAATTTTCGCAAATCGGCATATCGTTATCGACCATAATTGTGTATATGGAAAACATGTGTATGGTGAACCTCCACATTTTACAACAAATATATTGACATTCATTTTGCTAATTCATATGGTTAATAATTATCACTCAAGTTTTGATGTTACACGGTTTCCGGTTCACAATTAAATGGTTTTGTTTAGGACACGTGAATGGACAATCGAAACACGTCGTATGATTGTTACCACAATTAATTACAAAAATAAGTCGGAATATTGTGGTAGTGGGTCGGGAGAATTTCGGGGAGTTGTCGAAAAATTTGGGTCGGATTACAATTAGGGACAACTCCGTCGTTAAGGTAAAAACCGCCACATCTCACAAGTCGAAAACCACGGGGCATTGTGGGAATTCGTTAGTCCTTCCACAATTATAACCACGGATTAAGCCGAATGTAGACTCAAGATTTAACTATTAGAGGGTTAAAGAAAAGAATTAAACGGATTAGAGGATAAGGAGAATTATTTTAGTTTTTGAATTTGATTCATAAATTATGAAGAGATTTTTTTTTTTAAAATTTTTTTTTTTTTTTTTTTTTTTTAACAATTTATTTTAAACGGATATACGAAAGACAACTTAAAACCAAATAATCAACTTACTTCACGGTAGCTCTCAAAAATTGCTTTTCAAGGTGAGCCGTACTTCGTAAGTGACACAAATGGCAAGTTTTTGAATCTTTGGTTCGATTTGGGAACTTTTCAAGTTCACCGGAACTTATTTATGATAATACCTCAATTGAAGGTATTATTTGTTGGTGTTCTTTTACCAACTTTGTTTATTTTATTTCTTTTTTTTTTTAAAGGACAATTTTTATATTTTTTATTTTTGATGATTTTTTATTTTTTTTTTATTTTTTTTTATTTTTGAAAATAAAAATATTTTTTTGGATTTTTATATTTTTATAAGAACGAAAATAAACTTCCCGAAGAAAGGATCTTCAAGGCTCAAACACGAACAATCCCGTAAAAATCGTTACACCTCTCCCCGGCAACGGCGCCAAAAATTGATCGCTTCCAAACTACACGTATAAAATATATATATAATATATAGATACGTAATAATAAGGAGGATAACAATTATAGTATAGTTAGTATTTTTCCGTCGGGTTCTAGAAAATCGCTTTTAACCAAAACAATTATCAAAAAACCTCCCGGGTCGTTTCCTCGACGAGAAGTGAATGGAAATCTACGTTCAAGTTGTAAATCGAGCTTGAATAGCATAAAAGTTTTTTGGATTTTGGGTTTGGTTTTCTAAATCTACTAAAAGGAAAAGCATATAAAAAAAAGAAACTAAACTTTTGGATTTAAACTAAAATTAATTTTAAGATTAAAAATTACGAGATTAAACTAAAATTGATTTAAAAGATATAAATGACTAAAATACTTGCTAAGTGACGTGAAATGTTCATTAAGTGCGGGTTTAAGGTTTAATGAATTAAAATCCTTCGAAATTAAATTTAAATGAAATTAAATGACGAGTAAAGTAAAGTAAAGTAAAGTAAAGTAAATGACAAGTATTTAAATTGCATTAAAATAAATGACGGTATTTAAATTGAAAAATTCTAATGACTATTAATTTTTAAACCTTTTTAAACCCGCACCTAAATTCCAAATCACAAATCACTTAGCAAGCACTATTGAACTACTCACTAATCATAACAAATAAACTAGCAACAATCATAAGATCAAACATAAACATTTTAAGCTAATAATTCTAAACTACTAGTATTAAAAAGGGAAAAAGGGTAACCGAATAAAGAACCGCAATGATATAAAACCACCCGATCTTACAAACTTAATAAACAAATAAGTTTATCACTTTAAAGCTTTTACTTTACTAATTAGCTAATAAAGGTGTCAACTTTATCCAATAATTATTTTCATAAAAACTATAAAGATCAAAACCTTATTTATTTATCAACCTTATAAGACCCTTAAGCTCCGGCCTTAGATGTAGAAGGATGAAATAAGAAATAAGACATGAAAAGTTAGAACAAAATAAGCTAATAAAAAGATGAAAAACTTTAGATCTAAATCCTCCCCGAAACTAAGGTGTTCAATCAAGTGAACTCGGATCGGGTATATTTAAGAATTTAGATCTAAGAAAAATAAGCTATAATTAAAAAGCAACAATTTTATGTTAGAAAATAAGCTAAAAATATAAGATCTATTATTTTTTAGATCTAATCCACCCGAAACCAAGGTGTTCAATCAAGTGAATAAGAGACGGGTATTTTTAAGGATTAGATCTAAAAACAATAAGCTAGAAAAATAAGCACTCGAAAATAAGCTAAAATAAGCTCACTCGAAAAGCTCTAAATCAAAAACAATATAAAATAAGCTAGTCTAAATAAGCTATTAAAGAAGCTTATTATAATATAAGCTTAAGAGATCGGATCCAAAAATAAGCTATAAGCATGAGATTATTTAGAAATAAGCAAAAGAAAATGAGTAGAAAATAAGCATGAGAAATAAGCAAAAAATAAAAACATTAACAAAACTAACCTTTAATAAAAAGCATCTTCATTAATAAGCTCAAAGAGTTGATTACAATAAGCAAATAATAAGCTTAAAAAGCTTATACAATAAGCTAAAACTAAATTATACTACTCCTAAAAACTAACCTACAAAATAAACTTAAAAAAATACACACTAAAATTTTCTAACTAAAATCTAACACAAATTCTTCCACCAAATGAGCTGCTGTGCGTCTTGTATTTATAGCCCAAAGTGGGTGAGGGCAATTTCGTCCTTTCAAGCCTCCATCCACTCATATTGCTGGATCTAGGGGTATTTTGGTCATTTTGCACTCCACCAACCGCCTCATTATTGCACACGCCTACCTCGTACTGACTGCTACAGTACCTCGGACTGACACACGCCAGTGCCACGTGTCACACGCTGATTGGTCCAGCCGCCACCTGAACAGTACCTCGTACTGACGTGTACTGCCACCTCGTACCTCGTACCTGCCACCTCGTACTGCTACAGTACATCGTACCTGCACATCTGACACCAATCATTAGAAGCGCCACGTGTCACCACCTGAGTGGTGCCACGTGGCATTTTCACTGTTCACCACCGTTGGTCAACCGCCGCCGGACCACCGTCGGACCACCGGTCAACGACGGTCAACACCGCCAGACCACCGCCGGACCATCGGTCAACGGCGGCGGTCAACGACGGTCAACGGTGGCGGAGCACCGTTGACCACCGCCGGACCACCGGTCAACGGTGATCGACCGCCGGTCAATTGGTGGGCCGGATCGGGTATTGGGCCGGGTCTGGTCGGGTCATGGGCCGGGTCTGGTCGGGTCGACACGTGGCATCACCAGAGTGGGCCACGTGTCATAAGTACGAAAATCCTCACCCCAGGCAAGCCTGGGGTTCGAACTCTCGACCTCTCGAATAGAGGCTATGCGCACTTCCGCTGTGCTAAGCATAGCCTCATGTATATATATGCGAAAAATAATATATAACCCCCTTTTAATCTTGGGCTGGTCCATTACAACTAAAGGTTCAAACAGGGACGAAAAAGGTTCAAAATAAAAAGGGTTAAATATAAAAGGCCGGTACCGTTGGACTCGTTTTTTCGTGCTCTTTCCAATGGTGTGATCGAGGAATTTTCACGACTTCGTTTGGACCTCGATAAATGTGAAAACGTCGTCGAAAGTCACCCGAAAATTACCGTTTTTGCTTCGTTTTCAATCCTTTTTACCTGTAAGACATAAAAACACAATACAAACATATTTGCAACATAATTATCTATATTTTAGTGTTTTTAGTCTTTTTATGGTGTTTTTCGGGGTACAAAATATGTATATTTTAGCCAATATCAAATCCCCCCACACTAAACCATTGCTGGTCCCTCACGCAATGTAAAAACAATACCCGAAAATAAATAACTTTATCCCCTTTTAACTTATGACCCCCTCACAATCAAACAAGAACAGAAAAGGTCCATCAAAAGGTTCAAAAATCATTCAATTCGCAAGCACCCCCGTTTTAACCACTTATTAAATAATAATAACTAAGATAATAATTTTTATAAAATTTATTTTAAAAGGCTTAAGAATAGGAGTTCGTCATCCTTGACTTTTCACAATCCCCAAACTAAGCTTAAAACGAAATCACTGCTAAGTACAAGTTAGGATGCTAACACTACTCATATTTGCAACTTGTGAACTTTTCACTCCCGACAATTATTAATTATTAGGTGAATGTGCTATTTCGAATTTCAACCATGGATCAACGTTATTCAAAAACTATGTTTCACGTTCCACCCGAGAAGATTGATTTTGAAGGCGAGATCATCCCATGTAGCGATTTTCGTCTCGGCACATCCCAACCTCATCGGCTAAGTGACCGGGCTTTTGACACCTCACGGAGACTAGTATCGGGACTCACGGACCTTCGGTTTCAAAATCTCTAAGGTTTCCCGTTTACACATATCTTATTCACAATTATAAAACGAATTAGTCTTAGTCCAAAAGCATATTTAAATTTAATAAAAATAATCTTCCACTTACTAAGCAACATAAACTATTAAACCTCGGTCCTTTAGAAGGCTACAACATCGGCCACGCCTCCGACACGATGTAGCAAACATATTTCAACCTCGGATTATTTTCATTATTATATTTATTTATTTATTATTTTTTTTTCATACACATTTTTTTTGCTATAATCATAATATATCACCGGTGCCTTTTATCTCGAAGCCACATCGATAGCGAGTCGACAAGAGGTTATTCTACTTATTAATCTTTTATTTATTTATTTGCAACATTAATCGCGAAGAGAAAATACATTTTTAGAAAATTTAAATATAAATTTGAACTAAGACTAAATTTATTGACATCGACTACATTCTTTATTCAAAAAAATAGTTGATTTAAGTCTAATTTTCAAAGATAGCACGTATTATTAGTCAAATTAGAAGCTTATAGGAGGAAAAGCGACAAATTACACACATGAGCTCTTAATATTTCCAAATAATCCTTGTTTAGCATCCAACTTCTACTTCACACTATCATTTTTCGTTCTTTGCAAAATTTTAAAGTTAAGCAAACGCTAAGTCTCGAAAGCTAAGGGGAAAGCTAGAGTATAAAACTCGGTCAAGTCAAAAGCTACCTAGTTCTACGGGCCTACTTATTTCTATATTTTTATATTTTCATCATTTTTTATTTTTTTCATTTTTTTTCATTCATTTTTTTTCATTTTTTTCAATATATATATATATCATAATAAAACAATAAAATTTTAAAATTTTGATCAAAACGGGGTTGCGTGAGAACACATATAGGCACAGGTAAGATCATATTTTGGCAGAAATCCCCCCACACTTAGAACGGAACATTGGCCTCAATGTTCAAAAGCATCGGGTTTTACCCCCACAATTAGGAACAAAAAAAAGGCAAATAAAAAAAAATTCCAAGTGTGGAAGGGGAAACACAGTATATATACATGATCAGGATTGAGGATTCCAAAATAAGCAAAAGATCGAAGATCGGGTGATTAGAGGATTAAAAACAAGCACGGGTCTTCATGATCTTAAGGAATCCTGCAAAAACAGTACCACAAACCACAGAAAGAAGCACGCCCCAAAAACAATACCACAAACCATAGAAAGAAACACGCCCCCACACTTAGGCTAATAAAAATCACACGCTTATTCATAAAATACTATTACTATTAGGATAAGCATGGGTTGCCACCCATGAAGCGCTTATTTTTGTTAACCGAGTCTTGAGCCTGACTCGATCCCCTATACTTGAGTTGGTCAAAAGAAGGGAACAAAAAAAAGAACTGGAGATACGTACATCCGAGTTAGGATAGCCCTCCAGAAAACATCATCGGGAATTCGGAAAATCAAGTGTGTATTTGGCCCGACGAGAAGAGAACGGAGAAGAGAAAAAACCAGGGTTTTAACACGTTGACCTCGTTATCGTATTGAAAAACTGAGCGAAAGGTCACACACTGGACAAAGGTTTGGTTGGGTGTGCAAAAGATTAGGCATAAGAACATCGGTTCAAAAATGTCACCCACCACTTTCTTAGTAATCAAAGCCTCGCATTGGTTTTAAAATTAATTAAATCTCACATCCAGTTGTTCCGAGGAGGAGTGAGGGAAGAGAATGGATCATCAAAATGACCAAGAGAAAATGACTCATTTTCGGGAAGGGGAGGAGAGTCACTGCTAAGCAATTCTTCAAGAAAATGAATATCCCCTTTCGAGTCATAGTCGTCGATTTCAATGCCCGGTGTCATTGAGTCATTAGAAGCAAGAAATAAGTCGATCTCCTCCATAAGAGAGTCACTATCCTCAATGAGGATAGGAGATGGAGAGAGAGACTCGATTGTAGCATCAGAAATTTCAGAATTAGATTCTTCCGGAGGTCGAGGAAGAGAAAATTCATCAAAAATATAATCGATCTTTGTAGAATCAATCGGAGAGTCACGATTTAGTAGAGATTCTAAAGGATCAGATTCGGCTTTAAAGCAACGTTCATCAATTCCCGGTGGAATTGGAATGACAACATCTAAATCCTTTTGATTAGGAAGATTATTCTCATTAGTGATAATTCATTGTCAAGATCGTAAAGGAGGATGTGAGAAATATTTTAAAATCATCCATTTGAATGTCCTCTTCGGATAATGACTCATCATCACTAGAGAAATCGTCGTTAGAATCGAAAAGAGGATTATCGAAAGTCGAAAAATGAGATTCCGGTGAATCATAATTTATGGGCACATCACACTCACTTTCACCATCGGATAAATCCGCGGACTCACTTGGGGTAGTGACAAGGTCATCAACACAAGAACTTGATTGTAGTTAGCCGTTTCCGTTACCGGAATAGTGTTCGAGATGCATCCTCCATTATGAGAGAGTCCGGATGGGAAGTCAGGGGGGTTTGTGTGATTGCGGAAGACCTAATCAAATAACATTCCCTTATTTTACTATTTTCATCATAAATGGAAGGCATCCAAACTTGTTGAACTTTTAAATCAAACTGTTTTGATAATCATCATCACAATCACTGTCGGAAATAACGTCGGACTCACTTGGGATTGGAATAGGATCTTTAACTCTAGATTCAAGTGAACCTTTTTGTGTGTCAAGATGCTTATCCCCCATTTTTAGAGAGTTAACGGTTTTCACGGTTGAAAAAGGAATACGTTTGGTAGAAATTGTGAAATTTCTTAAAGTCGGATCAATTCGTAACTTCCTTGAACGAATAGAAGGCTTAAGAATAAATTTTCTTCGATATTTAAGCACTCTTGACTTTTACGTTTAGCTTCTAACTCCGCGGCCTCCTTTTCTATGGCGATTCGTTTCTCATCCTGAACTTTTATCAATTCTCGCAATATTTGCATTGTTTCCTCATGTACTCGATTTAGCTCTTCGTTTTGCCGACAAATCTCAATTCCACGTTCTTGCGTCCTTTGAATGATTTTATCTATTTCTTCGGAGGGTTGAGTACATTGATAATCCATATGATATCCCCCGCAATATTCGCAAATAGGCTCATCGTTATCGCACCATAATTGTGTACATTGGAAACTGTCGTGTGGACCTCCACATTTATAACAAATATATTGACATTCATTTTGTAAATCATATGGTTCATAATTATTACTAAAGTTTTGATTGTTACACGGTTCCGATTCAGAATTAAACGGGACTAGTGATGGACAATCGAAACCGTCGTAATGATTGTTACCACAATTATTACAAAAATATGTCGAATATTGTTGATGTGGATCGGAGAAATTCGGAGAGTTGTCGAAAAAATTCGGAGTCGGATTACAATTAGGACAAACTCCGTCGTTAAGGTAAAAACCGCACATCTCACAAGTCGAACACGGGCATTGTGGGAATTCGTTTGTCCTTCCACAATTATAACACGGATAAAGCCCGAATGTCGACATCAAGAATTAAACAAATAGAGGGTTAAAGAAAAGAATTAAACGGATGAGATGATAAAGGAGAATATTTTTGGGGTTTTATATTTTTTTTAAAGAAAATTTAATTTAATTTTTTTTTAACAATTTTTTTTAAACGGATATACGGAAGACAACTTAAAACCAAATAATCAACTTACTTCACGGTAGCTCTCAAAAATTGCTTTTCAAGGTGAGCCGTACTTCGTAAGTGACACAAATTGCAAGTTTTTGAATCTTTGGTTCGATTTGGGAACTTTTCAAGTTCACCGGAACTTATTTATGATAATACCTCAATTGAAGGTATTATTTGTTGGTGTTTTTTACCAACTTTGTTTATTTTATTTTATTTTTAAAGGACAATTTTTATATTTTTGATTTTTTATTTATTTATTTATTTATTATTTTATTTTTTTGAAATAGAAATAAAAATATTTTTGGATTTTTATATTTTTATAAGAACGAAAATAAATTTTCCGAAGAAAAGATCTTCAAGGCTCGAACACGAACAATCCTTACAATCGTTACACCTACCCCGTCAACGCGCCAAAAATGATCACGTCCCGAACAACACGTAATAAAAATATATAATATAGAATACGTACAAATAAGATAGGCCAAATAATAGTATAGTAAGTATTTTTCGTCGGGTTCTAGAAAATCGCTTTTAACCAAAGCAATTATCAAAAACCTCCCGGTTCATTTCCTCGCGAGAAGTGAATGGTAAATCTACGTTCAAGTGTAAATCGAGCTGATTATCACTTAAGTTTTTTTGGATTGGTTTTCTAAATCTACTCAAAGGGAAAGATATAAAAGGGAAACTAAACTTTTGGATTTAAACTATTTTTAAACTAATATTAATTTTAAGATTAAAAACTACAAGATTATACTAAGATTGATCTAAAGGAAATAAATGACGAAAATGCTTGCTAAGTGACGTGAAATGTTCATTAAGTGCGGGTTTAAGGTTTAACAAATTAAAATCCTTCGAAAACAAGTTTAAAGAAATTTAAATGACAAGTAAAGTAAAGTGCAATTTTAGAAAAATAAATGACAAGTATTTGAAATTGCATAAAATAAATGACGGTATGTATATATGGAAAAATTCTAATGACTATTAATATTTAAACCTTATTAAACCTCACCCTAAATTTCAAATCACTAATCACTTAGCAAGCACTAGTAAACTACTCACTAATCATAACAAATAAACTAGCAACAATCATAAGATTAAACATAAACATTTTAAGCTAAAAATTCTAAACTAATAATATTAAAAAGGGAAAAAGGGTAACCGAATGAAGAACCGCAATGATATAAAACCACCCGATCTTACAAACTTAATAAACAAATAGGTTTATCACTTTAAAGCTTTTACTTTACTAATTAGCTAATAAAGGTGTCAACTTTATCCACTAATTATTTTCATAAAAACTACAAAGATCAAAACCTTATTTATTTATCAACCTTATAAGACCCTTAAGCTCCGGCCTTAGATGTAGAAGGATGGAATAAGAAATAAGACATGAAAAGTTAAAATAAGCTAAAAAAAATAAGATCTATTATTTTTAGATCTAATCCACCCGAAACTAAGGTGTTCAATCAAGTGAACGAGAGACGGGTATATTTAAGGATTAGATCTAAAAACAATAAGCTATAAAAATAAGCACTCGAAAATAAGCTAAAATAAGCTCACTCGAAAAGCTCTAAAACAAAAACAATATAAAATAAGCTAGTCTAAATAAGCTATTAAAGAAGCTTATTAGAATATAAGCTTAAGAGATCGGATTGGAAATAAGCAAAAGAAAAGAAAGAGTAGAAGAATAAGCATAAGTAATAAGCATAAAGATAAAAAAGCATTAATTAAAACCAACCTTAAAAAGCATCTTCATTCATGAGAAATAAGCCAATACAATAAGTTGAGAATAAGCTAAAAAGCTTTTACAATAATAAGCTAAAATAAGCTAAACTATTCTACCCATAAAATTAATACTACACTAAAAAACACACACTAAAATCTAACTAAATTCTCACACTAAATTCTACACCAAATGAGCTGCTGCGTGTCTTTATTTATAGCCAAAGTGGGTGAGGGTATTTTCGTCCTTTCAGGTACTTAACCAATTATATTGCTGGATCTAGGGGTATTTTCGTCATTTTGCACTCCACCAACCGCCTCATTATTGCACATGATTGGCACACGCCTACCTCGTACTGACTGCTACAGTACCTCGGACTGACACACGTCAGTGCCACGTGTCACCATCTGATTGGTCCAGCCGCCACCTGAACAGTACCTGGTTCTGACGTGTCTGCCACCTCGTACTGCTACAGTGCCTCGTACTGCTACAGTACCTCGTACCTGCACATCTGACACCAATCATTAGATGGCCACGTGTCACCACCTGAGTGGTGCCACGTGGCGTAAACACTGTTCACCCACCGTTGGTCAACCGCCGCCGGACCACAAGTCAACGGTGGTTGACCGCCGGTCAAGGCCGGTCAACAGTTGGGCCGGGATCGGGTCGGGTCAGGTCGGGTTGTGGGCCGGGTCAGGACGGGTATTGGGCCGGGTCTGGTTCGGGTCCGGGTCGGGTCGACACGTGGCATCACCAGAGTAGGCCACGTGTCACAAGAGGGAAAATCCTCCCCCCAGGCAAGCCTGGGGTTCGAACACTCGACCTCTTGTATAAGAGCACAATGCTC
>BQNB010036110.1:16411-50374 GCA_026074375.1 Tanacetum coccineum | reverse complement strand
AAAATGTGAAACAATGATTAAACCACACCTTATGATCGATTGTGACCGAATTTAGACAAATCTTACGATAAAACCGTAAGCATCAAATCAAACATACGAAAATAAGTTGACTGAGCTAAAACCGTAACTAAACTGCTGAACATTGTAATAAGTTGTTTAATAAGCTGTAAAATGAATAAACTGCTAAATGGATGTGTGAACCACAACGAGCATAATTTGGACCGAAATAAGCTCGAATAATATGTTGAACTAAAACCAAACTGAAAATAAGCTGAAATAAGCCGAATAAGCTAAATTGAATAATCTCTAAAACATCATGAAATGCTCCTGCAGCTCTGATACCACTTGTTAGGTCTTGTTTATCTTGAATCATACATGATCATCAATGAAAGCTTAGAGAGAAGAGTAGAGGAAGGCAAGTATTTAAATTTCAAATGATATAAAATGGATGGAAAAATAGAAAATATTATTACAAGGCTTAACCCCCTAATGGTGATTAAGAGGGGTATTTATAGGAGAGGGAAAGAAGCTTCCCTTCCTTTATTTTTCTAATGTTTCACTTCTAGTCCCTAGACTTTGGTAATTATGCTATTTCTTACTTTTAGCATAATAAACCTTATTACAAGCTACATTATTCTTAACAAAATAAAGACTAATGACTAAATATAATAAAACCACATAATTGACACTTTTCTTGAACCTAACAAACTCAAAAGGGGGGTTTTCAGCGTGAGAGACTGGCATGAGTTTTGGTTTACCTAGACTAAGATTGGGCGATTAACACACACAAGCTAACAGTTAGAAGATAGAGAAGCGGTCAAGCCCATTGTAAGGAAATGTATTAAGCATATTTAATCTAATAAAACGCAGGTTTTAGTTTATAAGTGCAATGATTGTCTTATCTCGATGTTGATATATCATTCCTAGATTTAGGCGGTACTTCTTCCTAAAACCTAGACATGGCAATTCTGCAATTAACCACATTCACATAAAGTACTCATGGTTGATTATAATCTATCTTAGAAGACAATAATGGTGATCTTATTGAATCCTAGTACATCGAGACTTTACTAACTTACTTCTTAACGACTCTTTATATACTAGTAGTCTACTATCCAGATCTTTACCCAAGGAATCAACACGTCATTTTTTGATCCTAGGTCACCTGCTAGTCCAACTTGTTCACTAAACCAAAGGCAAAGACATGTCAATTTTTGTAATCCTATTACTCTAGATATATAAATTGCATATATGGAGAGCTATCCTGGCATCTACCTAACGCTCTTTTTGTATTCCTAGATCCAGTTGAATGATAGGTCGCATACTTAAGCACATAAACGAGTATAAATTGATAAACATAAAATAACACACAGAATAAGATGCAATCGAAATAAACATTAAACTATCATAAACATGGCTAATACCTAAAGGTATTAGCCAATAGCCATTGTAACTATACAAATGTCAAAGATGAACGATTAAGGTAAACTAAACTGTTAAGAACGATACCAAAAACCGAACGCGTATTTAGAGTATAGAAATTACAAGGGTTTCCTATGGATTAAATTGCGTTGCAAGACCTTATTCGCTTCTAACTTCTTTTTAAATTCGAACCTAGCGGTTAATGCCTTCTTCTTAGTCTTTGGTATATTTTTTCACTTTTTGCTCACTGAAATTCGTATTTAGGGTTCGGTATTTATAAGGCCTGGAATTCGGTCTATACGCCATATTGTATGAGTTCAATACGGCGTATTGAACTCATCCAATACGTCATTGTATTAGCCAATAGCCATTGTAACTATACAAATGTCATAGACGAACGATTAAGATAAACTAAACTATTAAGAACGATACCAAAAACCAAACGCGTATTTAGAGTATAGAAATTACAAGGGTTTCTTATGGATTGAATTGCGTTGCAAGACCTTCTTGGCTTCTCTTTTCTTCTAAAAGTCAAACCTGGTGGTTAATGCCTTCTTCTTAGTCTTTAGTATATTTTTGCACTTTTTGCACACTGAAATTCGTATTTAGGGTTTGGTATTTATAAGGCATGGAATTTGGTTGTACGTCATATTAGATGTGTTCAATACGGCGTATTAGGGCTTCTTAGAGTGGGGAACATGATTAAAATATTCCAGAATATTCTAATACTTGATCTTTGATACATCGTATAGGGTCTTCTGGATACGACGTATTGGTCTTCAAATCATCATGGTTGCTTATGAAGTGAAGGCACATATGCACCGTATCTTCCTTGCTAGATACGGCGTATTAGATGTCAAAACAATAGACTTTATGATTTCTTCGTTTAAGCTCCAAAATGCGTGCCTTTTAGTTAAACTTCACCAATTGCTCGAGATTTACTGCAAATAACAAATATACATAATTAAGTACCAATTCATGCATAATTGATGTAAAACGAGAAATTTAGATGGGATAAATGATGCCATAAAAGTGATGTTATTTGATGTCATCAAATATCCCCCCCACTTGATTCCTACTTATTCTCAAGTAGACTTTAAAAAACTTATGACCTTTAAGCAACTTTTTCGTTTAATTCCTAGCACACAACCAAACACCTCACGAATATGGAAAATGAAAGCACTCAAATCACTCAACTAATCTATGTGGTAAAATTAAAATAATTTGCTCAATTGCTCGGTCGTGACGAGTATTCTATCATAAGATTGGCAAGGTAACACATCTCCACCACTAAGGCTAAGGAGTGACAAGTCTAAAAAGGTAAATTGGGTTAAAGTTTAAGGGTTGATCATTCTTTTCAATCTCTATCGATACCAATATTCCAGAAAAGGCAACAAAATGAAAAATGCATGCCTAAATCCATGACCACGACACTTCCCATTGCTCAGTCCTTAACTTGAATAAGCTAAAGAATAGGATCAAGTAATCTTCACCAATAGTAGTAAACCAACAAGGCTGACAAAATCATATATACACATTCAAATCCTTAGAATAGACATACATGATTGCTCAGATCCCCATTTGAGTAAAACTAAAGGTTAGGATGAAGAATGATATAGGGTAGGGGATAACCAATCTTTTCCCAATAGTAATACACCAAAAAGGGCGACAAAATCACACATACACAAACAAATCCATGAATGAGACATATGTGATTTCTCAGTCCCTCATTCAAGTAAAACCAACGGTTAGGAATTAGTCATGGGAAAATTGGTGTAAATATAAAATAAAACAAATAGATTAAGTCCAAACAGATAAGAAACAGTGTTGCTAGCTACTTTCCTGACCATGCCCATAAAAAGGCATAAATTTGACAACTCATGCTTCTCATGAAAACAACCTTAGTTGGTGCTCCCGTGACATCCAACTCCCAATCATCCATAATATACATACTATACAACAATAGTGGTGATATCTACCATTTGATACATGAAAATACACTAGTTGGTTTTCGACCAACTAAAACTAATATAAAACAAAACTTTACATTGTTGGTTTATAACACGTACCAACGAATAATCGATCATCATAAATAATTGAATCGGTTAAGCTTAGACGAACCGATTATCTCATAAACCTCACTTTTATCTCTCTCTCTCTCTCTCTCTCTCTCTCTCTCTCTCTTTATGTTTTTTCACTTTTTTTTTCTTTTCAACATAAACTAATAAACTGAATAAAGGTGTATTTTTTTCACCACTTCACGAACATGATGAATCTGAATAATTGATATCCGATCATACTAGTAAAAGTAGTAACTACACGATCACTAAGATAAACTACTTTCACATTCCTAATTGCATTGTGCAACTTCCCGACCTAACCATAGATAGAAAATACGCATTGCGACAGGAAATACAATACTTTGCAAAAAAGCAACTAGAAACCGATTAAGGACTTAATCTAATAGGGTAGGTTAAGGTGTAAGGGAGTAACGAAACATAATTTGGTGTAAGAAAAGAGAGGAATGGCTCTGCAGGTTTTTCTAGTGGTATCTTACTTAAAAAAATGAGAGTAAAGAAAGGGTTTATACGGGGGTTAACTAACCAGTGTAGTTAGTTAATATCACAATATGTATAGGCTTTTTGGTGTAATCCTAAAAATTTACCAGTTTAGAAAGGTCACTCCATCTATTAAAAATAGTGATTATTATTGTGGTCTCGAGTAGATATACCAAGCTAAGTTCTAAAGTTTACTACAGTCACTGGCACACTCATATTTTTGTAGAATTTAGGGTAAAAATTAGGAAACGGATAAGGCTAAATCCTCACAATTTGAAATTAGGGTTATGTGTGCGGGTCATGTAACTAATAATTTCACAAAAAATATGCTAATTTTTTTTTTAATTTCACATAAATTGGGCATATTATTTGTAAAAATAAGGACAAGTAAGTGTTCTAATTCTCTTCCCCCCACTTGAAATATAGAACGCCCTCGTTGTATAAATATAACTTAAAAAACAGGAAATTAAAAAATTAGAACAGAAAAACTCCCCTAAGATTTGCTCGGTATGATCCTCCATGTTAGGTATATGAGCAAGGATGTGTGTTGTAAATGCGTCTGAATACCAGCATGACTACAACACACATAGAATTCCAGAAAATAAGCATTCCACCAAATTCATTCAATCGTCCAGTAGGTTCCTGTATAAATGCTTAGAAAACAAGTGCAATTCTATCTCCGAATAATCGTCGGTTAGAAAACAAAATAAAACCTAAAAATTTAAAACTATAAAGGAAGTCGATATGCTGTATCCATATTTCAGGATACGCCATATTGAGACCTGTATTAAAAATCCTAAGTACGGGTCAGAGGTTGAATACACTGTATTCATTTAATGAATACGTTGTATTGACTAAGTGCAAAAAATAAAGACTGGATAACGTCCAGATCGAGGTCAATACGCCGTATCCATAGGGTTTGGATACGCCATATCGACTACCTGGGAAGACAGACTCGATAAAAACTTGAAAATTACATTCTGGTTGTCTCTCGGTAAGCACTTTTGTTTACAGAAAAGTCTTTAAGTTAGACTTACTCTAGCTTCACTCTATCTCATGAATGTTCACGTGTCCACGTGTGAGTAATTCTTCAATCTTTGCATCCCTTATGTATCTGGGTCCTAAATTCAAGACACCTTTATAGATACTTTTAAGCTTTTGATACGGGTGTGATATGCCATTCAGTTTGTCATGTGCACTTACCTTCAGCAATGGTCACATCTTGTTACATTGTGCATTAGTTAGGTGCTTAAACCTCAGATGTGATCATGCCATTTGATATGTCACACCATCGTTACCATTGTAAATGGAAATCATTCCATCAAACCGCCTCGCTTTGATACAGATTTCTCTACAAAACGGTTTTCCAACAATAACATCACCCATTCCTTTAGTACGGTAAGCATCCATATTTCCTACAACTGCAAAATCAGTCACAACAGAAAAGTTTCCAACAAAGATAGGTACATTTATAAAAGCTCCAACAACATTTTTCCCTTTATATTCAATTTTATGTTTCATTATTGAACTATAGAACCTTTTAGACATAAGATTGATTGATAAAATTAGGAAAAAGTTAACATTTACATGTTCAAAACCTATCATGTATGAAAACTACAAGTTATAAGCACAATCAATATGGATCTTCCTATCAAAGTCCCAAAAACTAGGGTATTCATCAATCCCATTACTTATCTCATTATCATCATTCCTAGTTTCGACCATATCCTCCATGGGTTTATCAATCACTTCACCTACCTCAATCGTTGGACCTAAGTCTTCTACATGATTTCTCCTAAGCTCTAATGGTTCATTAAGATCATTGAGTTCAATCTCCATAAACGTGGTCAAGAGATCTATTCAAAATTAAAGCTTCTCCTATTAGCCTAGCTTCTAAATCAAGTTCCATCCGTTCTCTTAGTCCTAACGCAAAAACTCTCTTAATTATGTTATTAGTAGGATTGTCACTTCTAAACATAATTTTGTCATCCCCTACTCTTAAAGTAATTTTCCTTTTAAACACATCAATTTTAGCATGAGCAGTAGAAAAGAAAGGTCTTCTGAGGATCAAAGGGACTTTGATATCCTCAGGCATATCTAAAACAATGAAGTCTATGGGAAAGATAAACTTATCAATACCTACTAATACATTTTCCGCTATACCCTTAGGATGTTTTATGGTTCTATCAGCCAATTCAATTATCAACTTAGTAGGAGCTAATTCACCTAAATCTAAATTGATAAAGGTCGAGTAAGGCATAACACTAACGCTAGATCCTAAGTTAGCTAAGGCTTTTTCAAAACATATATTATTAATATAACAAGATATAGTAAAACTCCCTAGGTCTTTTTCCTTTAAAGATAGAGAATCTTCAAGAATAGTCGAGTCATGCATGTTTGTTGATGCTTCGATTTGGTACCCCATTCTCAGCTTTTCCATAAGTAGCTTCTTTAAGCTAGTACCAGATTTTTCTCTATCCATCAATCTAACCAATACCATCTTTTCTTCATTACCATCATTAATCAATCGACTTAGAAAAGGAATTATCGATTGACTCGGCTTGAAAAACTGCATTCTATTATGTGGGCTCGATACGACGTATCAGATGGGATTGATACGATGTATTAAGGGCGTGTCAGCTTCAACAGTAGTCGAGATCGACTTGACATGATCTATTGGTTTCATTTCAGTTGAAGAAGGTAGGATTCCAGATCCCCTCTCTTAAAGTACCTTACTCATTTTCCCGATTTGAATTTCCAAAGCTTTGATCGAGGCTCCTTGATTCCTAATAGTAGCATCCGTTGAGGATCAAATTTCCTTGATCAAATTAGAGTTTTCATCTTGTCTCTTTACAAATTCAGCTATAAATTTGCTCAACGATTTTTCCATTGTTTCTCTTCGCTTTTGATACGAATCATTTTTGTTATCTCTTTGGTAGAATCCTATAGCAACAACTCTATATCTTCCTCCTTGGGGGAATGGTACACCAAACTGAGTGTAATATGCTTCTTCAAATGTTTTTCCTTCTTCTTATAGTGGACAATCCTTAGTGTAGTGTGATCCACCACATGATTCATAACCAACGTGAGCAACATACACTCTTTCATTAACTTTCTTAATTTCCCTTCCAAGGTTGTTTAGTTGAGCTTGAATAGCAGCTAATCCATCAGAAGTATTAGTAACAGTTCCTTTGTAGAACAAGATCACTTCCTGCATATCTGTCAAGTAATGTTGAGGGCATCTTAATAATAGTTCCTTGAATCGCTCCCAAGTTTGGTAAAGAGTCTTGTCAGGCTCTTGTTAAAAGTTATTGATTTCCTCTGATTTTTAGCAGTTCGGGTAGGTGGACAGTATTTGCTCAAAAATGTCTTCTTAAGAGTTTCCTAAGTATCAATTAAACTAGCTCGTTCATTCCTTAGCCAATGACTTGCAGCTCTAGTAAGGACATAGGGAAAACTCGAAGCATTATTTGATCTTGAGTAACATCAGGTGTAACACCCCAATTTTTGACATATAGCAGCAGAAGCTAATCTAGAGTATTACATCATGGATCAACATACATAATCATAGAAAACGACTCATAAAGAGACGTTTTAGAAAATTTAGTTATCATTCAATATAATCAGAGTTTTACAAAAAAAGAGGTCCCAAAATCTACATGAAAACATAAAGTTTGAATGATAACAAGTTTGGACGTCCTCAAGTCCAATGCCACTCCGTGCCATAGGTTGCTCAATTACCTGAGATAAACATGCTAAAAAGGGTCAACACAAAGGTGATGAAATTCATAGTTTATATAAATAGTTTAATAAACAAGTTATCATAAGTGGATAATAATTGTAAACACATACTAATTATTAGAAAAATAGTATTATTGCCCTAAAGCCAGCTCATGATATCAATAAGTTACCATTGGAAATCACGTGTAAATGACATTGGTTAAGGAACAAATGCCCCTGTGGAAAGGTAACTTGCCAAGGTTACCCATTAAGTCAAATATAGTGCGTTTGGCTACCCCATAAACGGGTATACCAATGGGAGTCGTCACCCCCAATAGATCTATCCACAATATTTGTGTTTACTCGTAAGTAATTAATGTTTCATGATATGAAAATAGTGGCACTGGAAGGTACTTAGGAGCAAGAATAAAATTCTGGATAGCATACATTGGAAAAACGCTTGCATTTTCATGGTTTTAAGCATGTATCCCCCTCGCGTTTATAAAGTATTCAAAAGATTGAAATGCAGGGAGCTAATGAACGCTCCTTAATAGAGAAATCGATTCATGGCAAAAGTATATGAAATGAAATAACGGCCCCGTCGTCACGGTAACCAGACGGTAATATGTCAAAGTCTTAGTGTGATTGTTTATGTTTTCAAAACATTATAAAGTTTAACATACATCTTACTTTGATTTATTAATTTATAGAAATATTGTGTCACTATTTGGGCTATCATAATTCAGAGGTCATGCAGTAAACGTTTGAGGAGTCAGGACACTTTAAATCGTAAATCCAATAAACTCGTCAAAATGTATACCCAAATGAAACCCCTCACATGAAACTCCCTAGTAACGTGATACGTTATAGATTAAATGATAAGATTTTATCATTTTAGGTTTCTTCAAAAGCTAGCGGATGATAAATTAGGTTATATTTATAACATAATTGTTTTATAACGTTTTGATCGATGAATAATAATGACAAATGTGTCAGGCTTTAATAAAATCGAGTCTTATAAAATATATTTTTATAATTAATATAAAAATATTACATTTTATACCTTTAAGAATGTAAAATGGCACTATACACCCTTTGTTTATATATATTTACAAAGTTAATCCTTTTAATATAACTTTTAAAATCTTTAAACCTTTAACTTTCAAGTATGACAAAACAACCCCTGAAGTTTAACTTTAGGATAATTACATTTTCAGCCCCTCTAGTTATAAGTTTCAAGAAATTTACACTTTATACCCTTGGTATATAAATATTTACAAATTTGGTCCTTTTTATATAACTTTTTACAAAATAAACCCTTAACTTTGAGTATTGGCAAAACAAGTCCTTGTGATTTAACTTTAGTATATTTACAAAAATAGTCCTTGTATTATTAAGTTTGGAAAAGTTACAATATATACCCCTATGCATGAAAATTGTTATGGTTTTAGTCCAAAATCCATAATTACGTGTTTTTACGTTTGAAATCTATTTTGCAGCTTATGACTTGACAAAATAAGTTATAATAAGCAACTCTAACGAATTTATAGCTTATGAAATAAGCTAATAAGCTTAAATACTTGAAACGGGTCCGTTTGGGTTTGTTTTGGGTTTAAAAGAAACCCGATGGGTTTGAGCTTATTAGGTTTGATTTAGGGCTTATAAAAATGTTACAAGAGCTTATGGGAACAACTTATAAGATCAGTTAGGAGCTTAAGCTTATTAGGGGCCTATGAAAAATGGATTTCGACTAGTTTTAGGGTTTTTGGGGACAAGTTTTGATGCGAGAATTTAAATAGGCTAGCTTAGGATTCAAGGGCTAATTTCTTAGGATTATGAAGATGACTAGGGGCTTATTAGGATGATAGCAAGCTTAATCTAGCTTGTTCATGGAATTCGAGAGATGTTAGGGCGCGATTTTAGTTTTAGAAGGATTTCAACATGGTTTTGGTTGTATGAATGCTTATAACAAGCATATATATGATCTAAGAACACATTATGAATTTAAGGAAATGAGTTTAGGCTTACTAAAGCTTAGCAAATGGATGAAAGTAGGTCAAATGGAGCAAATGGAACCCGAATACTATCAAGAGCTTATGACTTCACTCCTTGGCTTCTAAACTTGGCTTATACCTCCTTCTTGGCTTCCTTAGGATCTGTTATGACTTCATTTAAGAAGGACTTAAGTGTGTTTGAGTTTTGAATAAGTTTAGATATAGTAGAGGTCTCGGCTTATATAAGGTGCAAGAACTTAGGCACCAAGGTTTACTTGAAGAGGTGGTAAGGTGAGGTAAGGCCTGGTTTACCAAGGAAGTGACTAGAGAGTGAGGTGGCATACACCTTGGGCTACAAGGTTATGAGGTGGCGGGTTTGCATGGTGATGACGAGGATGAAGGACTTGGGGAGCAAGTTTGGTGACATGGTGATGATGGAGGTGGTAACGAGTAGGTGATAAGTAGGTGATGAATCTACTTGCAAGGTGTGGTATGGATTCAAAGTAGTTTAGAACTAATTTAAAAGGGTGTTTAGGGGTTACGGGTTAGGGTTTAGGTTTTAGTTTAGGACGAATAAGGTTAGGGTTTAAGGTTTCGGGTAGTTTAGGATCATTAGGGTTTAAGATAGATTTGTTTTAGTGTTTAGGATTAGGGATTATGGTTAAGGGTTAACGGGTTAATTAGGGATTAGTTTATGGTTTAGGTCAAGTTTAAGATTTAAGATTAGTGTAAATGTCATGCTTAGGAGGCTTGTAATTCGAGCTTAATTGATGGTACAAAGGTTTTAAAGAAAATGGAGGGAAATTGAAGTTAATTTAAATTTGTGCTTTAATTACTTGTATAATGTGCATTGTGATGTTGTACATTGAGCTTAAATGACTTGTACCTTGATCCAGGCGGGAAATCATACTTCAAATATGGTGCATTAGAATCTTGAAACATGTGATTAAAATGTGGTACGAAATCCTTAAGAACAATGGAGGGAAATTGAGTTATTTTGAATATCATGCTTAATTGATTTGTACATTGTACTTTAGAAGGTTGTAACTAGGTTTAGGAGGGAAAAGATATTCAAATGTTGTGCATTGTAACTTGTATACATGCTTTATAAACTTGAACATTTATTTTGTATGTAAATATTAAGTAAAGTTAGGGTTTTAATATAAACGTTAACGGATAATGTTTGTTTAGTAATAATGTCATGAAAACTACGTTAAATAGATAACGTACAATGTATAGTGGATATTAGTTTATTGACTTGTCATATTAAGATGTTTACTTGATATAAACATAGTTAGAATTGGCATATGTAGGTTGCGTGAGCTTGTTTAGTTTGCTATGTAAGTTATGTTACATAGCTGGAATGAATAAAGCAAAAAACTTCCAGTGAAAAAGTAGTATTTAATATAATATAAATGGAAATTACAATGATGAAAATTGTGGGTTGTTACGTTCCCCCAACCTTACAGAAATCTCGTCCCGAGATTTAGTTGAGTGAGAGAGTGATATTTGGAAACAGAAGTTCTTAGCTTCTACAGTTTTTAGTCTGATGGCCTACTTCGTTACAATTCTTACACCTGATAGTGCAAGATCCTGTTTGATGCAGTGTAGACTTCCTACACAGGGGATGAGGTCCATTATATCCATAGTTTCCATAAGTCCTGAAGGTTTCCTGCCTTCTATTTTGTTGCTGGTGGTAATCATTGTTACGGTTGTTATTGTTGTTGTTATGGTTTTTTTGGTAGTTGTTGTTGTCATGATTATTAGGGTAGTTGGTGTTGTTGTTGTTTCTTCTATCATTAAACTTTCATTTGTGATCATTGGTTCCTTGCTCAGCATCGTGCTTTGTTACCTGATCCATTAACCTCTGGGTTATAGGAATGGCTTCCTCCAAAGTTTGAGGCTTTGAAGCGGTAACATTTCCTTCAATACTTCTGGGTAATCCCCCGATGAAAGCTTCCATAAGTTTCTCAGTGTTTGGTGCCATATTTGGACATAACAATGATAATTCCTTGAATCTTCTAGCATAAGTCTTGAGATCATTTCCTTTCATAACCAAGTTGTAAAATTTGTTTCTATTTTCTTCACTTCAGTTCGAGGGCAATATTTATTGGTTAAGAGCCTTTTCAATTCAGTCCAGGCTATCTTGTCGGCTTGCTCAATTACAATAGGGTTGGCATAGGAATTCCACCAGGATAAGGCATCCTCGGTGAGAGTACTAGTAGCAAATTTTACTTTGCAGTCCTCAATATAGTTGCTACGAGAAAATACCGATTCAGTTCGTACAAACCAACGAATAAGACCAACAGCTCCTTCCCATACCCATTGAAGTAGAAGGTTGGGAAACTCATAAACTTCTTGTTACGTGTATTTCCTTGCTACCAAGCGTTTTCTCTTGGTCCAGTATTCCTATTTGGATTGTCAGTACTTGCCATGGTTGCAGCTTGTGCTTCCAGAGCAGCAGCAACACTATCAGCAACTAGTTGTTGGATGGCAGCCTGAGTCATAGCTGGTGATGTTGATGTTCTCTTAGGAGGCATCTATCAAGATATAAAAGACAACATAGAATAAGAATCCATAAAATAATATAGTCATATCACAAGTTAAGGTATGAAAATTATAATACAAGGACTTGTGATCATTCTTTGATATTACATTGCAGGATATAACAGAAAATTTTAGAATCTAAGATTTCCAAAGATGAACACTCTAATAAGCATCTGACTCAATAGGTTTCTCGAGGATTGGTTCACTTCCTAGTGGTTGCGGTATGATCCATAATGAGTTATCTAACTCTGCGAAGATAGACTTATCAAATGATAGTCTAGTGGTAGTATAGTTGACCTAATCGGTGATGAAGATCTTACTGATGAAGATGGAGATATTAGAATGGGTGATTCAACAGGTGTCTCAGCGTCTTTAGGTGGTGAAATCTTCTCGGGAGGAAAGAAATGTCGAGAATCAAACATTGGTGATAGTGATAACACTGGAGATGGAGGCAAAATAGTTGGTGGAGCAATAGGAGATTGTGGTGGAATAGGTAATTCATTATCAGTAGCATCATATGCTTGCATGACCTTTATATATCGGTCATCATAAAAAGGTGAGAGGGCTAGTGAGGCTAAAAGATCCTTAGTTAAATCATCTGAAAAGTTAAGAGAGGTGTTTCTCGGTGAGGCTAAGAAATAGTCCGGTGAAGCCGAGAAGTAGTCATGAGAGTGTGTAGAGGAAAAAGTATCCTCAACATCAAAATCAGATATGATAATAATAGAATGGGGGGGGGAAGACATGACTATATAACAACCCAGTAGAAATAACATAAGTTATTTATATATAATATAATAGTAGTGTATTATTTGCCATGGAAATTTCTTACACATACTATTCTGGAAACTGCAGTGGCACGGAGGACTTTCTTGGATGGAAAAAGTAGTTATAGTTTAGGTTTTACCCGTGTTCTCTATAACCATAAGCTCTGATACCAATCTGTAATACCCCTATTTTTTGACATATAGCAGTAGAAGCTAATCTGGGGTATTACTTCATGGATCAACAGGCATAATCATAGAAAACGACTCATAAAGAGATGTTTTAGAAAATTTAGTTATCATTCAATATAATTAGAGTTTTACAAAAACAGAGGTCCTAAAATCTACATGAAAACATAAAGTTTGAATGATAACAAGTTTGGACGTCCTCAAGTCCAATGCCACTCCGTGCCATAGGCTGTTCAATTACCTGAGATAAACATGCTAAAAGGGTCAACACAAAGGTTGAGTGAAATTCATAGGTTTATGATAAATAGTTGAATACAAGTTATCATAAGTGGTAATAATTGCAACACATAAAATTATTATGAAAAACAGTATTATTGCCCTAAGCTCATGATATCAATACGTTAACATGGAAATCACCATAGTGACATTGGTTGAGGAACAAATGTCCCTGTGGAAAGGTAACTTGCCAAGGTTACCCATTAAGTCAAATATAGTGCGTTTGGCTACCCCATGAACGGGTATACCAACGGGAGTCGTCACCCCCAATAGACCTATTCATAATATTTACGTTTACTCGTAAGTAATTAACGTTTCATGATATGGAAATGGTGGCACTGGAAGGTACTTAGGCAATAATATATCTGGATAGCATACAGTTGGAAAAACACTTGCATTCATGGTTTAAGCATGTATCCCCCTCGCGGGTTTATAAAGTATTCAAAAGATTGAAATGCGAGGCTATGAACTCACCTTAACAGGGAAATCTGATTGATGGCAAAAGTATATGAAATGAAAGTAACGGCCTCGTCACGTAACCTGAGGGTAATATGTCAAGTCTTAGTGTGATTGTTTATGTTTTCAAAACTTTATAAAGTTTAACATACATCTTACTTTGATTTATTAATTTATGGAAATATTGTATCAATGTTCGGGCTATCATAATTCAGAGGTCATGCAGTAAACGTTTGAGGAGCCAGGACACTTTAAATCGTAAATCCAGCAAACTCGTCAAAACGTATACCCAAATGAAACCCCTCACATGAAACTCCCTAGTAACGTGATACGTTATAGATTAAATGATAAGATTTTATCATTTTAGGTTTCTTCAAAAGCTAGCGGATGATAAATTAGGTTATATTTATAACATAATTGTTTTATAACGTTTCGATCGATGAATGATAATGACAAATGTGTCGGGCTTTAATAAAATCGAGTCTTATAAAATATATTTTTATAATTAATATAAAAATATTACATTTTATACCTTTAAGAATGTAAAATGGCAATATACACCCTTGGTTTATATATATTTACAAAGTTAATCCTTTTAATATAACTTTTAAAATCTTTAAACCTTTAACTTTCAAGTATGACAAAATAACCCCTGAAGTTTAACTTTAGGATAATTACATTTTCAGCCCCTCTAGTTATAAGTTTCAAGAAATTTACACTTTATACCCTTGGTATATAAATATTTGCAAATTTGGTTTGTTTTATATAAATTTTTACAAAATCAACCCTTAACTTTGAGAATTGGCAAAACAAGTCCCTGTGATTTAACTTTAGTATATTTACAAAAATAGTCCTTGTAGTATAAGTTTGGAAAAGTTACAATATATACCCCTATGCATGAAAATTGTTATGGTTTTAGTCCAAAATCCATAATTACGTATTTTTACATTTGAAATTTAATTTTCAGCTTATGACTTGACAAAATAAGTTAAAATAAGCAACTCTAATGAATTTATAGCTTATAAAATAAGCTAATAAGCTTAAATACTTGAAACGGGTCTGTTTAGGTTCGTTTTGGGTTTATAAGAAACCTGATGGGTTTAAGCTTATTAGGTTTGATTTAGGGCTTATAAAAATGTTACAAGAGCTAATGGGAACAGCTTATAAGATTAGTTAGGAGCTTAAGCTTATTAGGGGCCTATGAAAAATGGATTTTGACTAGTTTTAGGGTTTTTGAGGACAAGTTTTGATGCGAGAATTTAAATAGGCTAGCTTAGGATTCAAGGGCTAATTTCTTAGGATTATGAAGATGACTAGCGGCTTATTAGGATGATAGCAAGCTTAATCTAGTTTGTTCATGGAATTCAAAAGATGTTTGGGCGCAGTTTTAGTTTTAGAAGGATTTTCAACATGGTTTTGGTTGTATGAATGATTATAACAAGCATATATATGATCTAAGAACATAGTATGAATTTAAGGAAATGAGTTTAGGCATACTAGAGCTTGGCAAATGGATGAATATGGTCAAATAGAGCAAATGGAACCCGAATACCATCAAGAGCTTATGACTTCACTCATTGGCTTCTAAACTTAGCATTAACTCCTTCATAGGCTCTAGATCTTTATCGACTTCATTTAAGGACTTGAGTGTGTTTGAGTTTTGAATAAGTTTATAAGTAGTAGAGGTTTCTGCTTATATAAGGTGCAAGAACTTAGGCACCAAGGTTTACTTGGAGAGGTGGCAAGGTGAGGTGAGGCCCGGTTTACCAAGGAAGTGACTAGAGAGTAAGGTGGCGTACACCTTGGGCTACAAGGTTATGAGGTGGCGGGTTTGCATGGTGATGACGAGGATGAGGGACTTAGGGAGCAAGTTTGGTGACATGGTGATGATGGAGGTGGTAACGAGTAGGTGATAAGTATGTGATGAAGCTACTCACAAGGTGTGGTGTGGATTCAAAGTAGTTTAGAACTAATTTAAAAGGGTGTTTAGGGGTTACGGGTTAGGGTTTAGGTTTTAGTTTAGGAAGAATAAGGTTAGGGTTTAAGGTTTCGGGTAGTTTAGGATCATTAGGGTTTAAGATAGATTTGTTTTAGTGTTTACGATTAGGGATTATGGTTAAGGGTTAACCGGTTAATTAGGGATTAGTTTATGCTTTAGGTCGAGTTTAAGATTTAAGATTAGTGTAAATGTCATGCTTAGGAGGCTTGTAATTCTAGCTTAATTGATGGTACAAAGGTTTTAAAGAAAATGGAGGGAAATTGAAGTTAATTTAAATTTGTGCTTCAATGACTTGTATAATGTGCATTGTGATGTTGTACATTAAACTTAAATGACTTGTACCTTGATCCATGAGGGTAATCATACTTCAAATATGGTGCATTTGAAGCTTGTAACATGAGATTAAAATGTGGTACGAAATCCTTAAGAAAAATGGAGGGAAAATGAGTTATTTTGAATATCATGCTTAATTGATTTGTACATTGTGCTTTAGAAGGTTGTAACTAGGTTTAGGAGGGAAAAGATATTCAAATGTTGTGCATTGTAACTTGTATACATGCTTTATAAACTTGAACATTTATTTTGTATGTAAATATTACGTAAAGTTAGGGTTTTTATATAAACGTTAACGGATAATGTTCATTTAGTAATAATGTCATGAAAACTATGTTAAATAGATAACGTACAATGTATAGTAGATATTAATTTATTGACTTGACATATTAAGATGTTTACTTGATATAAACGTAGATAGAATTGGCATAGGTAGGTTGCGTGGGCTCGTTTAGTTTGCTATGTAAGTTATGTTACATAGTTGGAATGAATAAAGAAAAAAAATTCCTGTGAAAAAGTAGTATTTATTACCCTAAGCTCATGATATTAATACGTTAACATGGAAATCACCATAGTGACATTGGTTGAGGAACAAATGTCCCTGTGGAAAGGTAACTTGCCAAGATTACCCATTAAGTCAAATATAGTGCGTTTGGCTACCCCATGAATGGGTATACCAACGGGAGTCGTCACCCCTAATAGACCTATCCATAATATTTGTGTTTACTCGTAAGTAATTAATGGTTCATGATATGGAAATAGTGGCACTGGAAGGTACTTAGGCAATAATATATCTTGATAGCATACAGTTGAAAAAACACTTGCATTCATGGTTTAAGCATGTATCCCCTCACGGGTTTATAAAACATTCAAAAGATTAAAATACAAGGCTATGAACTCACCTTAACAGGGAAATCTGATTGATGGCAAAAGTATATGAAATGAAAGTAATGGCCTCGTCACGTAACCTGAGGGTAATATGTCAAGTCTTAGTTTGATTGTTTATGTTTCAAAACTTCATGATGATTAATCATACATATTATTTTGATTTATTAATTTATGGAAATATTGTATCATTGTTCGGGCTATCATAATTCAGAGGTCATGTAGTAAACGTTTGAGGAGCTAGGACACTTTAAATCGTAAATCCAGCAACTCGTCAAAACGTCTACCCAAATGAGACCCCTTACATGAAATTCCTAGTAACGTGATACGTTATAGATTAAATGATAAGATTTTATTATTTTAGGTTTCTTCAAAAGCTAGTCGATGATAAATTATGTTATATATATAACATAATTGTTTTATAATGTTTTGATCGATGAATGATAACAACAAATGTGTCGGGCTTTAATAAAATCGAGTCTTATAATATTTAAATAAATTTTTATAATTAATAAAAAAAATATTACATTTTATACCTTTGAGAATATAAAAACGACAATATATACCCTTGGTATATATTTATTTACAAAGTTAATCCTTTATAAAATCTTTAAACCCTTAACTTTAAAGAATGGCAAAACAGGCCCTTGGGGCTTTAAGTTTAAATTTTCAGCCCTTCTAGTTATAATTTTAAAATATTTACAATATATACCCCTTGCATGGAAAACAAATTGCATTTTTAGTCCAAAAACCATAATAACGTGTTCTTAACTTTAAAACCAATTTTGCAGCTTATGACTTATAAAAATAAGTTAGTATAAGTAATCTTTATGAGCTTAAAGCTTATGAAATAAGCTCATGAGCTTTAAAACATAAAACGGGTTCATTTTGTTTTGAAAACCAAACGTGATGCTTAGAGTTTTTAAAAATTTACCTTATATGATCTTAAAGATGGTTAGGAGTTTATTAGGATGATAGCAAGCTTAAGCTAGTTGCTAAATGAATTTCGAAAGGATTTAAGGTTCAAAATGAACCAGTTAGGGTTATGGTTTGGTTTTAAAAGATTTTAAACGAGTTTTAATCATATGCAAGGATTATAACAAGACTAGTAAAGATCTAGGATATCACAAGAGGTTATAGAACAAGTGTAGGAGCTTACTATTACCCAAAATGGGTCAAGATGGGTTGTTATGGTTCGAATGGCTTGGAGATGAATCAAGAAGGGCCTTCTTTCTCTTCTATTGGCTTCTAATATGCTTTTTGGCTTCTAGGACTTCTGCTTAAGTGACCATTTTGAGTGTATAAGAGTTTTAGATGTGAGTTTGAAATGGAGAGGGTTTGTGTAACGCCCCGACCCAAAAAGGGTAGAAGTATTACAAATATGGTGTGACATCAAAGCATACATAATCATAACACAAGCATAAACAACGAAAGTCTTTAATAAATAACCAAAGGATAGTAAGTCAACATGACTTAAGGTATATAAGTTCTTAAAAGATAGACATATCCAACGAAATAACAAATGTCTTGAAAAGAAACAGTTCATATATCAAAACTAAGATCTCTAGGGTAAGTCCACACTCAGCACTCATAGCCTGAAAGCAACCCCAGCTCCTAGCTTAGATACCTGCCACAGGAAAAGAAAGTGCGGCTGAGCTTACAAAGCCCGGTGAATAGATATATATAATCGAATGCAAAAGATAATGGAAAATCAAAGGATACGACACAAGGTACAAATGATATCACCATACATGATCAAAGGAATACAAATATAAGGTAAGACAAATCAGAATTCAATTCATAGTGTAAGGTAAGATGAATCAGAGAATCAAATTAAGTTAAGTTCAATCACCAAGCCCAAACAAATCATATCATAGTAACCTGGAGACATAGGGCTCCAAAGTCCTGTTGAGAAAGACGTTGATTGCACCCAATCATCAAGTCACCAAATATCCAAATATCATAATGTCCATAATCCATCGAATACAAACAAATCTAGGATTCATCCATACCCCCTTAACAAATAATACTCTTCATAATGCGCCCATATAATATCAAATGGGGACGGCGTGAGAAATCACTCCCTCACACATAGTCATGCAAAGGTCAGTCAATGACAACGCCTGTTACATTCATCGGCTTAGGAAACAAATAGTGGCTTGGTTCTAAACTGAAGGGATCAAAGCAAAGTCATATCAAAGTTCATTTTAAAGGGAGATCTACAATGTTCAATATCCAAAAGGTTCAAAATAATCAAAGGGATCATAGCAAAGTTCAAAACAAAGTTCAAATATAAAATGGATCATAGCAGGGTCAATCACTCCCTCTTGACCGAACCTAAAGAAATGATGAATTCGAATTACAAACCATTCATTTAAGTTATACTTTCTATTTTTAGAAACTTTCCATTTTTAGTAACTTTCTATTTTTAGAAACTTTCCATTTTTAGTAACTTTCTATTTTTAGAAACTTTCCATTTTTAGTAACTTTCTATTTTTAGAAACTTTCCATTTTTAGTAACTTTCTATTTTTAGTAACTTTCCATTTTTAGTAACTTTCCATTTTTAGTAACTTTCCATTTTTAGTAACTTTCCATTTTTAGTAACTTTCCATTTTTAGTAACTTTCCATTTTTAGTAAGTTTCCAAAATTAGTAATATTCATCATTTGAGATTCTATTAAGTATTTTAAATAGCTTAGGGACTTAATATGCCAACCTTACAAGTTTAGGGTTAAATATGACAACTTTCCATATTTTAGGGTTTAATATGCAAAATCAACAAATTTCAAGGTTAAAAGTGTAAATATCAAAGTTTCACATTTTATTCAGATTATACCTTCCATTTTATGTATTTACAAGTCAAACCCTTAATTTTACATAATTTACATATTTAGTCCTTTTGGTTTATTAATTACTTAAACATTATCTTTAATTATCCATAATTACAAAACAAGCCCTTATAGATTCAAATATGACAAAATCATACTTTATACATTAAATACTAACCAAACCTTATACTTTTCAGAATTTACAATTTTAGTCCCTCTATTTTAATTAATTAATTTCTAATTACTTAATATATGTAATTAACCATTTTAAATCCAAAATAATATCAAAATGACATTTTATACCCCCCAACTTATTTTATACAGAATATACTAAGTATAATAACATGTCTAAAACAGACCCCATAGTTTCAGAAATTACATAACAAGTCCTTATACTTTTTATATCACAATCGGCTAACTAATTAATTCACAAAACCCTAATCAAATTTTCCCCAATCACAAACACAATTATTTCCCAATCATTGGCATTAATTACACCTGGAAAAAATAACAAAACCCTAACCCTAATTCATTTTAACCATTTTCTTTCCTTTTTCCCTTATTTTCGAATTCGGCAAACACACTTAAATCCCCAATAATTATTCGAATTACTTCTAAATTTTTACAACAATTTTTCTGAGTTATATGTGATATGAAAAACCTTAGAAAAATATAAAATAAATTTTACAATTATTGTATATGCCGATTTCATATTTAATCCAAAATTAGGGTTTCGAATATGTTTCAATTTATAAAATCAAAATAAAATGCATGAACATTTTTCCCAGGTATATAACATATTAATATGATGAAACATGAGTTATAAAATTACCTTTGATGACCCTTGATGATTTTATGATTTTATGAACCCGGTAGAGCTTTTCGAACCCAAAACAATAATCAAAATCGAACCAAGCACTCCCCAAGCTTCCCACTATTTTTCCCACACTCCTTAACCTTCAAATAATCTTAGAAAAATCGCACAAGCCCTGGAAAATTCGAATGTGCCGCCTCTTGATTTTTAGGGTTTTCGGTTTTATTTGTTTTTAGGAATTATTAAAATGGAATGTATAAAAGATATACATAAAAAGTTTGGCCGAGTCCCATGGGATTTCAAATAGGATTTAAATCAGATTTTATTATTTTCATATTTATTATGCATTTATCTATAATTATTTTATATTAATAATAATGCATAATTAATTTATTATACATAATTCGGCATATATACATATATGTATAAGTTTAATTATTTTCCTTGTATAACCTAAAGTATTTTGATCTTACAAAAATTTCATAATTGCTATATATTGTATTTTCATATTTTCTATAATTAAACTAAAATTTATTTAAGCTTTTATAGATTTTCTTGCATTAGGGGTATTTTGATAATTTTACACTTATTGAAATTTTTAGGTTTTACATAAGTATTTTGAGACTATAACAATTTAACTATTTATTTCTTTATATGCATATGTTAAATTGAAAATTACAAAAACTCTTTTATAATTACTTAACTTGATATAAAAACTTTTTAAAACAAACATTTAATAATATAATATGAAAATATATTAAGAGTAGTGCGCTAAAAATATTTTAAAAATAGATGTTACATATATATTTTTTATATTCTAAATAATCAATTAAAGTACTATATTATTTTTTTAAATAAAAAAATAATTAAATATTACATTACTATAAATTATTTATTATAAAAGACTTTACTAAATTGTTTTTTAAAAGGAAAAAAACAATTAATTGTAAAGTTAATCATTATAGAGTAGTAAAAAATTCATTTTGTCAAATTCAGGTACCACTATGCATTTTTAAAAGTTCAGGATACTAGATGATCTAGTTCGTCAAATTCAGGATACTAATATGTGTTTTGGCCTATTATTTATTAGCCAAAAAATGCTTTTGAAAAATAAGTATAAGTGCAAAACATAAAGCTTAGACAAACACCCTTCGTAATAGCCACAATCTCTTTTGGTCTTAAAATTTACTAATGACAAATTAGTAATGCTTTGCTTTGTAACATCGTGTCTTCTCACAAGTGGATTTTGTACAGCCGTAATTATTAATTATATGCATATTTATCAATAATATGTCATAGCTTGTGCATCTTCTAATTAAGTTTGATTTTCAGAACATTTGAAAAGACGTTTCATAAACTCACGGGTTACTCATGGGCAATGGGTATCCGCGAGCATGAGCAAGGGCAAAAAATTGTACCCACAGACGAGTGGCGGGTGAGTGACAGGCAAAAGAAAAATCGTGAGTGCGGGTGACGGGTTAATGATACCCGGGTTGATTGTCTACGAGTGCCATTCATAAGGTTGTCTTACTCGACCACTCCCATGTATGAGAATTAGACCGGTCCACTATTAAAACTAAAAGCCCGTTTAGTGTGAGGCAAAAGGGTCTTATTCACTGAGTAATAAACCCTTTACCCAAAAAGGGCTTATAGGGGCTTGGGCTTCCACGAGTGCCATTCCTAAGGGTCTTTTACCCATAGACGGGTATGTTTGGCAGATGGACTTATGAGGCTTATAGGGGATTGAACTTTTAAAATAAGTCAGTTTATAAATTAAGTCTCGTTTGTCACGCGGGCCTATGAAAAAACTTATAAGTCATAAATCACTATAAGCCCCAACCCTATAAAAGGGGCTAAAAACTTTAGACCGAGCCTTTTGAATCATAAGTTACTTATTTACCCACAAAAATATCTAACATATACAAAAATTCATTTAATTGTGTCATTTTTAGTAATTTTGCAACAATAAGCCTAAACTTAAGCTAATTTGCCAAACAAGTTTACAAAAATACAAATTTTAATTTCGGCTTATAATATAAGCACTAGCCCCAGCTCCAAGTCCAACCCTAACCCAAGCCCCATCCCATTTCGTCAAACAAACCCTTTAGTCCATCAGATGAAAGTAGAAATTACAAGCATTGTTTGAAAACATATGATTTAAATTTAGATTCATGCCCTTATAAATGGGGATATACAAGCTTGTTGAAAACATATGATTTAAATTTAAATTCATACCCTTATAAATGGGGATATACAAGCTTGGTTTTATTTGACAACATCCCCTTTTTATTATTATGTTTTACTTTTTCTATTATTCTTCCTCAATGTTTTATGTCACCTTGTTCTATTTTTACAAACAATAAATGTAAAAATATACAAACAATAACATTTATACATCTGCAAAAACAAAGGTAAAAAACATTCAATTGCATTTTATAGAAATGTTTGTGCAAACATAAGAAGAAAATTAAACCTTTTTTTCTCATAATAAGAAAGAAAAAACACTTCTTCTGAGAAAAAAAAAGACAACTGTCGCCTAAGATACATTAAATGAGTTATAAAGGTTTTTGAACAATCATAAATTCTAGTAACATTGCAAGAAAAATCAGAACTTATTTTGTTTTATCACTCTACAAACACAATGAACTTTTGTTGACTTGGTCTAGTTTGACATGTTACCATCTTACTTTTTACGAAAGATTTCTTCCAAATTTAAAAAAAAATATTTTTGAACTTACAATCAAACCAAATGCAATAACTTTTACTCAGTAACTATTTTACCAATGTGAAGATCAAAATACTAGTTGTTCTGCTGCACATATTCTGGTAGTTAATAGCTCAAATCAATACACAAAGATTTTATTCTAGTAACACTATAGGTGGTGAGTACCAACCAATTCAGTCGACGAAAATGATGTGTGATTTTATAGATTGAACATGTTATGATATTGGTTTCAATACAAACATCTTGCAAGCATGAGATGCTACCATTGCCGTCATGTTCTCGACAGGCCTTTGCATCAAATCCTTGTGCTGCATTTATAATTCATTACAAAAAATAGTTACAATGACAGATGATAATCAGGGGTATCAATCTATAATTTTGTACACACTTGCTTACAGATTGTTTAATAAGGGTATATTTTATATATGAGGTTAAACCATTAAAGTGGTAAAGCGAAAATGCTGAGCTAAAGAGACGATGGTATGGTTAGTTGGTTGGAATTGGTCGAAAGTCGCCCAAGGTATGGTTTTAAAACATAAACTATCTATAACAAAAAATGTTTTGGGCTAAGTATTGAAATTGAGAGAAATGTAAAAGTTTCACACTTTTATTACATTCAACTGAGAGAAAAATGAGACATTACAAGGTAGTTATACAGGAAAAGTAAAGAACAAAATAGGCGGGAAAAACAGTTATTCAAAATTGTTACGGTTTTGACCCGCGTTGACTATTGCTAAACTAAGCTAAAGCTGTACAATAAAGATAAGCTAAACTGTTACACATTTTTACTACTTTCAATATTATTTTTATTTCTGAGTCAAGAGCGTTATGGAATTATAATCCAGATTTATTATGATCGTGAAGTGGTGAAATTTTACACCTTCGTTTCGTTTTTTAGTTTATTGTTACAAAAAACGAAAAAACATAAAAATAAAAATAAAAATATAAGAGAGAAAAAAAGGAGAGGTTTGTGAGATAATCGGTTCGTCTAAACTTAACCGATTTTATTATTTATGATGATCGATTATTCGTTGGTACGTGTTATAAACCAACGATGTAAAGTATTGTTCTATATTGTCTTAAGTTGGTCGCGGTATAAACCAACTATGTATTTTTTGTATTAAGTGGTAGATATCGCCACTAGTGTTGTATATTATATTATGGATGATTGGGAGTTGGCCGTTACGGAAACGCCAACTAAGGTTTGTTTTTATTGATTTATGATCAAGACATCTTTGAGTCTAATTCGTGTCTACCAAACAATGCGTGAGTTTCCGTGTTAAAACGTGAGTTAGTCTATGATTTTGTGTCTTTTTCATGGGTATGGTCGGTAAAGTAGCTAGCAACATTGTTCCTTATTTGTTTGGACTTAATCTATTTGTTTTGTTCTTTTTTATTTACACAAATTATATATTTCCCATGCCTAATCTCTAGCCTTTGGTTTTCTCAAATGAGGGAGTGAGCAATCACATATGTCTCATTCATGTATTTGAATATGTATATGTGGTTTTGTCGTCCTTGTTGGTGTATTACTATTGGCGAAGGATTATTTATTCCATACCCTATATCATTCTTCATCCCAACCTTTGGTTTTACTCGAATGAGGGAGTGAGCAATCACATATGTCTCATTCATGGATTTGTGTGTGTATGTGTGGTTTTGTCGCCCTTGATGGTTTACTACTATTCGAGAAGATTACTAGTCCTAATCCTTAGCTTATTCAAGTTAAGGAGTGAGCAATCACAAGTGTCGCAGTCATGGATTTGGGCGTGCATTTGTGGTTTTATCTCCTTTTCTGGAATTTTAGTGTCGATAGAGATTAGAAAGAATGATCAACCCTTAAACCTTATCACATTAACCCAATCTACCTTTTTAGACTAGTTACTCCTTAGCTTTAATGGTGGAGATGTGTATCCTTGCCAAGCTTATGATAGCATACTCATCACGATCGAGCGATTGAGCGAACTACTAAATGTTACCACATGGATTAGTTGAGAGATTTGAGTGTTTTTATTTTCCTATTTCGTGAGGTGTTTGGTTGTGTGCTAGTAATTGAATAAAAATGCTTAAAGGAAAAGTCTCAAACATTCGTTTGGGATACATTTTCATAAGATAAATCTAAAGTCTACTTGAGGACAAGTAGGATTCAAGTGGGGGGATATTTGATGACATCAAATAACGTCACATTATTAGCATCATTTATCCCATCTATATTGCTCGTTTTATACATTAGTTATAATGCAAAGGATACTTAATCGCTTATAATTATGAATTGCAGTTATTATCGAGCAAATGGTGAAAGTTAGTGAAAAGCACGCATTTTGGAGCATAAACGGAGAATTCAAGAAAGTCTACTGCATCTGACAACCAATACGCCATATCATTCTAGACAAATACGCCGTATCCCAAGACGTAGACGAATTCAAGACATGCCAACTTTTGAAGAATACGTCGTATCCACATCAACAGATACACCGTATATGATACTTTGGTCAACATTCAGTACAAACAAGTTTGACAATCAATACGCCGTATTCACATCAGCAAATACAACGTATCCAGAAGACCTTATACGCCGTATTCAGAGACGACTCATAAATATTCTGAAATATTATATTCGTGAAGCCCACGGCAAGTTACCCACTACGCCGTATTGAACCCTTTTGATACGACGTATCGACCTATTTTTAGAGCTTATAAATAGAAAACCCTCAATACGATTTTCAGTATGCAAAGAAGCCCTTAACCACCAAGTTTGATCTACAGACAAATTCAGAAGCCTAGAGAGTTAGCAAAGTGCTTCAAGTCAATAGAAAAACTCTTGTAATCTATATACTCCGCTATACGTGTTCGGTTAGCGTAACATTTACATACTTTAATCATTTGTCTATGATATTGTGTATTGTTACAATGACTATGGGTTGATACCTTTAGGTATTAGCTATGTTTATGATAATTTAATGTTTTGGTTTGTTTATGTCGATTGTTTACTTATGCGTTGCATGTAGATTATGTTTATCACTTCATATTTGTTTATGTTTGATTATGTATTATTTATCATTCAATTGGATCTAGGATTGCGGTAGAGTGAGACTAGAGTCTGGGACAAATACTGCATACATCTTATATATGCGACTCTGGAATAATTTGACTACAAATTTATGCCCCTATTGCTCCCTTGGTTAAATGAGTGGTAGACTAAGTGGTGACTTAGGATTACAAATAACATTCTGTTTCCTTAGATAGTAGTACAGACCGTGGACTACCAACATATATATAACGATTGAACATAAGTGGGTAAAGCCTCGATGAGCTTAGGTTTAATATTCACCAATGTTGGATCCTAATATATTATAATCAAACAGGTGTGAGCTTTATCGAGTTCTTTAGTTAATTGTGACAGGATTAACTATCAATACAGAACCAAGAGTCTAGGGAAAAGATGCAACCTAGCTTAAAGAATGAATATAACACCAAACAGCATATAACAAATGCATTTCACTCTTTAAACAATTCCTTCTCGGCATTTTATTTATTAAACTGCTAATACGGTTTCCGTACATTAGTGCTCTAGACACCGCTTCTTATCGTTAGTATTTTAGCTGCTGTGTGTGTTTAATTTGTCTTCTTTGTCTCATTTAGGTTTAGATTAAACCAAGACTCAATCAGTCTCTCAAGCTGAAAACCCCCTTTTGCGTTAGTTTTATTTAAGTAGAATTAATTAGGATAAATTAGGACTAACCTAGACAACTAAATACTAATAGATTTTAGTATTAACGCTCACACTTAGTGATAGACACCCTACTTACCAACGAACCTATAATTGATCGGGTACACTGCCTGTTAGTGTTAGTTAATAGGTAAAGTTGGCAAAATACAAATGGTAAAACTTGATAACAATATTACCTACACACAACGACACATCAGTCACCAACGATGACTCCACCAATGCCTACCAACCTTTTAAAAACCGTGACTACCATGAAAGGAGTAAACGTGACAAAAATTTCCTTTGTGTAACAAACTTGAAACAACCTTTCATTCAAGCAGAATGTTTCTCACTTGTCAACAATATTCCCTCTTCCATTTATCCTCGACACATTCAAGAATTCTATGCTAGATATTACTTTGACATACCCACACTAACTCTCCAGTTCAGCGTGTATGGTCACGACTATGCTTGGGATCTAAGGAAGTTAGGAAGGGTGTTGAATGTATCTTCCAAAGGAACCTTGTTCTATACTAAATCAACCGACACAAAAGATTTCATGAAACTCAAGAATTATCATCCAAGTTCATTTGCATGTGACCCCCAAGTCGATAGCATCATGATTTAAAACACCATAAGGAGACCCCGGTTCCATTGTGAAGGTATTCCCTCAAAATCATGGGAGAAACACCAACTTCACCCCCACTTGAATGCATGGGCGGATGTTCTCTTGACAAATGTGTTTGCAAAGATTAAAGCTCAGGAAAGCTTGCCCGGCATTGTTGGGCACATGCTTTATTGCATCAAAACCAAAACTCCCTTCAACTTCGCTTACTTCATAGCTCGAAGGTTGAACGGTTTAGCCTACAACAATGAGGCACTTCCATATGCTAGGGTCATGACAACACTCTTTGAATACCTCAAGAACAAACACTCTAATGATGCCTCTCAAATGATTGAAGTGGAAGAAGTGTCTCCCATGTGATCACCACCAAGATATGCTTGAATGACATGACTTACTTGCTTGAAATCATTCTCTTTTGTGTTTATTGCTCTAATATGGTCAACAAAAAGTAATTAGAGTCATGAATAACTATACACATAAAAGGCTAAAATATGTATATAAAGATATGCAACAATGCACAAAGTCACAATAATCCATATTTGTACTCATCCATGTTTCCAAGATTCCAAATGGTAAGCCAACCCATGTTGGACTTGCGCGTGTATATGTTTGTCACTTCTGTTGTTTTGTGTTTGCTTGTTGCTAGTTGTAGCCAAGAATACCTTGAAAGTGATGCTCTTAACCCATGGATCCCCGCCTTGGAACAAAGGGGAGCAACGATCTAGGGGGAGCACGTACAATGGTATCTATTCTTTCTTCTACAAATATATCAACCTTTCAATGAAAGACCAAGATCCCGCCTTTTTGATTTGACAAAAGGGGGAGAAGGAAATAAAAGCAAGAAGATGCTTATGATCGGGAAAAAGCTAGCAATTGCGAAAGCAAAGACCTATAGCGTACATGGGAATAGGCAAGCTATGTAAGTCTCATAAGGTGTAGACAATGTTTAAGCTTCACCAAATTACAAGGCAAAGATCAAGACACAAACTTCATCAACGGCGGTCTTTATCTTTGCTACGTTTGTAATTTTATTTGCTTTCCAAAATTTTATTTGTCATCATCAAAAAGGGGAGATTGTTGGTGCAACATTGACTAGGATTTCCTTTATGTTTTAATGATGACAAATAAATGTTCGCAAAACGTAAAATAACAAACAATAGCCAAAATCCATAAAACTGGATATTTGCCTCTGGCGCGTTGGTCACGCGTCAGCACGTGGCCAACGCGCCACTTGAGAATTCTGTTTTTACGGATTTGCTTTTGTCGGATTTCCTCTTACCTGACACATGTGGAAACTTCAATAAAGGCATGTACATGATATTTGAGCATTTGGGAACACTCCAAATGAGGTTTAGACTTAAGATGCAAAACATTTAGCTTGTGATTAGTGATCAAATCTATGGTTAATTATCATGGATTAAAGTCTGAATGACTAATTGAGTTTGTGGTATTTGGAAATTAATCATACTTTGACTTTTCTCACTTCCTTACCTATAAATGTTTTTACAAACTCACATGTATTCCTCACATGTACAAGTCTACACTTCTTTTACATAATCCTACAACCCATTCCTCCTAATCATTTTACGTTCTTCCTAAACAATCCCATAATCACATTTGCCATTCTTTTCTATCTTATTGGCAATGTGATTATAAACCTAAATCAATCCTTTGATTTCATCCTTATCTTCATCTTTATCTTCAAATCCTCATTCACACTTCTTCATTCTCACCCTTTATCAAACCACTTCATCAATCCAAGTTCACACACTCTTTTCTCCACCCTTGGATTGATTTCAAACAAACACAACAAACACACTTTCACTTCTACCCTTGATCAAGCCACCTCATCAATCCAATATACCTCATTCTCTTCTCAACCATTGGATTGAACTCTCATCTCAAACAAACACACTTCCTCTCACAAATATACACTTCTCACTCAGACAACAAACACACTTTTCTCTCTACCATTGATCTTGTCACTTCACCAATCCAACTTACCACACTTCCTCACATCCTCACCATCCATTTCAAACCAAGATCAATAGGCTCCCTTCTATCACATCATGCCAACTCATGCCAAATCAATCACAACATATTCTCTCTTATCCAACATGTGGCTAATTTAATTTGAAATTCAAATTTCAAATACTTCCCCCCTTTTTCTCTAAGCAAAAAATATTCAAGATAATTCTCTTATACCTTAACTAGCTCTTCAAACCTTTAGTTGGATCCCAACTAAGCTAGTTACACTTTGAAGGAATACCAAAACTATCCTTGTCCAATATTTCTTTTCTCTCTTTTAACAGTGGAATAACAAAAGTATTTTAAACACTTCACAAACGCTTTTATCAAATGGCTATTTGAGTTGGTTGACCTTAAATATAAGAATGATTAAAAAGTCATAGCGTGAAGTACAATTGAAGGTTTAACAAGAGCGGGTAATTAAAAACCAAGAACCCAAAAATGGTTTTGGGCATCTAGCGCGTTGGCCACGCGCTGACACATGGCCAGCGCGCCACTCGCGAAATGCATTTTCCTAATTTAGGTTTTTGGCCTATAAATACCCCATCTTGCAAACATTCTTTCCTTTATTTTCTCTCTTTTCTCTCATTTAATCCTCTAAGTCTAACACCTTTTATGTTCTTAATCTTCTCTTCTATCATCTATTGAAGAACACACATCCCCGCAAGAGAGCCACACAAGTATCTAATCGATACTTGTGCGTTTTGTCGATGGTCTTCTTTCTCATACCCTTTCTATTAGAATCAAGTCTCTAGTGGGTTTTGATAAGCTTTTAAGGGGAAGGCTTTAGAGTTTATAGCCAAAGTTTATGGCTGACTGATATGGCTCATCATCATTTAGCTATTTTTCTCATTGCTGGGCATATGTATGGAACTAATTTTGGGATTGGGCACAATATGAAAGATCTTTTAGATGCATATATCCCTCTGGGATGTCGATTGGGACGTGGGCATAAGGGCCAAAGTTTATGGCTGACTGATATGGCTCATCATCATTTAGCTATTTTCTCATTGCTGGGCATATGTATGGAACTAATTTTGAGATTGTGCATAGTATGAAAGATCTTTTAGATGCATATACCCCTCTGGGAGGTCGATTGAGACGTGGGCATAAGGGCCTTTATGACACAATTAATAATTTGATTCATTTTTAATTAGGCCAATATATATCGTGGTATCTCTTCTTCCCTCTTCTTTTCTCTATCTACTTATTGTTCTCATTGCAAAGTAGATTAGTACAACACTCGGCTCTTTCGAGACTTGAAGTTTTATAAACTTCGAAGAAGTCAAGAAAACCGTATTCACCCCCTTTACGGTTCTACAGTTTCATATGTAATATTAATAATTAATAATATTAAAAATTACAATAATTACAGGCAATCCCTGCTAAGTTCCTAAATGGTCATCCTATGCACACCTATAATAAGGCGTTGATAATACACTAAGAGTATCAACAATTGATGGATGTTCGTTTGGTTCCACACAAAGAAGCTCAAGACAGAACAAATCATGTTAATGTGCATGGGCAGTGGAGGTTATTAGCTGAGGTTTGTAACTTCCCGTATTCCAAGATTATAACGTTCAAGTACATGTCGATTGGTGAAGATTTAAATGTCAAAGAAGGTGAAAACCATCAATTCCCTGTCTTCCATATCTGTTACGCATGTGTTTCATGATAGTTTTAAAAATTGTTTGCTACTATTTTATTTTGTGTTTTGGTAATTGGAATGGTATTTGTGTTTTGTTCTCAAACGAGTTGGAATTTAACCCGCGCGTTGCGGCGGGAGGCGAATAAAAGAAACTTGAGGGGCCTTTTTTATTTTATTTTTTTAAAATTTATGTAAAAAAGTCGTAAACAATTAAAAGTTGAGGGTCCGTTTTGTAAAATTTTTTTTTTTTACTTTGGGCCGAAGTTTGGGCTAAATTTTTTGGCCGTACTGTAACACTGTAGCAGGCACTGTAGCTGCTACAGTGCCACCGGGTCAAATGTCAGTCAGACATTTGAGAAATGTATATATGAGAAATGTATATATGAGTAATATACCAAATATGTAGCAGGTATGTATTTTGAATGTTATGTGTATGTATTTTGAATGGTTGTATTTATGGATTTGAATGTATTATGTAATTCAGTTATATATGTCTATGTAATTTATAACATTAGGCTTATTTTGTGCAATGTCCATATATTTCCAGCAAGTAGTTTTTATAATAATCAAGTTCTAAGTTTTTAGTATTAGGTTAGTGAATGTTATGTTGTTTTTGGATTATAAATGCAGTTTTACTATACCAGTTGATTGTTAGATAGTATTCGTTTAGATTTGGTTACAAAATGAATCAAAATTATAAGATGCAATATTCATTTAGTAGATGCTCCTCCTTCAGCTACACTTCAATCAAGATGATTATATACAACACATTCATCTTGAAATGTTACACTTTTATCAATTTTTGTGATCTTTGGCTTTCATAGATTTTTGTTCAAATTTTTTTAGGTATGAAACAACCCACTTACTACAAACTAAAGGAATGTTTAAATGTTCATTTAAGTGTCTAACATAAAGATCAAAGATTATCAAACAATTATAATAATAGTATACTTAATGGTAACATATTTTTGAATGTTTGTAACAAGGAAATGGTAAAATTGGAACATAACATTATTGAATAAACATTAGTCTTGGTGAAGTACAATATCCACCATCAAAACTCGTCATCAGCGTCTTCACCATCTATAGCATAATAATTTGTGGAGTGGTCATTGATAAAACTGTCTTTATCATCTCCATCAGATACACTGTTCATGTCGGAATTATATAAATCTTCAACTTCATCATCAAAGTCATCTAAATTTGGAACATCATCTGTAGATTCATCAAGCGCTTCCACACCAGCTCCAACATCATCGGAGCGAGGTATGGGGAAGGTGCGATGTAGATAGTCACACAGTCTTTTTGTTACACTCAGTCTTGCCGGAGGTCTTTCTAGAAGCAGTCCTTTATCCTCGGGTAGAGGTGTGACTATCTACATCGCACCTTCCCCATACCTCGCTCCGATGAAATTGGATATGGTTGTTCTTGCTGTTGTATAAAAACTTGTACTTTTTGACATTTTACCTTTTTAACTATAGAGTAATTATTAGCCAACACAAATACGAATCATAGGCTTATAACCTTATCATTTATAAGCCAAAAAATGCTTATGAAAAATAAGTATGAGTGCAAAACATAAAGCTTAGACAAACACCCTTCGTAATAGCCACAATCGCTTTTGGCCTTAAAAATTACTTACTAAAAGCTCTACATACAGTGAAATTGGATACCGGTGTCATCCACTCCGGGATAACACGAAATAAAATAAAAATAAAAAATCTCCATTTTATCTACACTCGTAACGTTAAATATCAGACCGACCAAAACACATCAAAAGACAAACATACACACTAAAAGCAATGCAATCGAGATAACAATGTCTTTAGACATTGAGGATGACTTCAAGCAAGGCCGGCCCAAAGCATGTGCAATAGGGGCAATGGCAAAGGGCCCACTAAACCAAATGGGCCTCCAATTTAAATGTCTAGCCAATTATATGTAGGGTAATTTATAAACTGTTACATCTTTCATTTGACTAGAGTGGGTAAGTGACAGACTAGTTCTAAAAAGGCTCTCATTAATTATCATTTGTCATTATTCGAATTTTTATTGAATCTCTATAGTCAAACCATCTAGTAATGAAAACCTTTTTATTCTAGCAAATGGTATTAAAAATCTAAAGGTTTTTTTTATTATAAAACTTGCTTTACCATTTACAAAAGAAAAAAAAAATTATGTTTGTTAAATGAAAGAACTAATAAAATTAATCTTAAAACTTTGATAGAGTATTTTTTTATATATAAAAAATCACTGTTTTAAAGGGCCTCTTATATCGATCTGACACATGGCCACCAAATTTCATGAGACAGCCCTGATTCAAGAGGGGGTGGGTTGACAACTTGACATTCAACATTATCCAATGACAGATTATTAATGGCTTTGTAACATCGTGTGTTCTCACAAGTAGATTTTGTACAGCCAAACATCTAAAACACTTGCAATC
>BQNB010036109.1:0-50374 GCA_026074375.1 Tanacetum coccineum | reverse complement strand
TAATGTTATATAATAGTGACATATTTTAGGTCAAGTGGTGGCTTTAAAAATGTCGAGAACGGGTCTTAGTAACGTATATGGACTTTTTGACCCTTTTGTCCATGGTTAGCTACTTAAAAACGGCCAACTACATTCATAATTATCTTTCTGCATGACAAGACCTAACTATTCATTTTGCTATATACACGAGTCACGTCTGTGAATCACCCATCAAATAAAAACACAAATTTTTTTATAGAAAACATTTTCTCGACTATTTAACATTAATAAATATATTATCTCGATTTTTTATGCCAGTTAACTTTCAATACAGAAGGCAAAAGTATGTATAAAACTACTGTTGTCCACTTGTCCACTTGCAAAGTATTTTCCTTTTGTCCACTTGCATGCCCTAATTATCTTCCTTTTGTCCACTCAAGCGTCAATGAGTTTTTTTTTGATGTTGGAGATAAGTATGATATGGTTTTCTATAAAACGACATTATTTTTATAAATTGACATTATTTTATTAAATTCTATTCGGAAGAAGATGATTTGGAAGAAGAAGCGAAAGGAGATTTATTATCCTTAATAGTTCTTTTCCTTTTTGAAGAAGAAGACATGCTTAGGGATTTATGGTGTTTCTATTTTGCTTTTTGTAAAAAATAATTACAAATACCTTCCAAATACATGATTGGTGTTTCTATTCTGCTTAATGATATAGTATACGAGTGACGTCTGTTAATCATCATCCATCAAACCAAATTTTCACCCCGTATTTTAATACGTATAGTTTATTAATATTCCTCGTAAACTACTACCGTCATATTTCACATCTCATCATAATACGTATAAAAATAAAAAATATACGTTAATCAAGAAATCAAAGATGTAAATATTGGACTTCAACCAAATCATGATAAATAGTTTTGGACAAATATCTCATATCAAGAAGAGATATGGAAGAAATACAATATGAAAAGAAAAAAGCATTCAATAGCCTTGGTGTTTATATACTGTAGTTGATAATAAGTTCATACCAGCATACAATAGTTGTTGATCTGCATTTTTTATGCATAAAAATAAGTCTACCGAAAGACGAAAGTGCATCCATCAGCAAACTTTTTTTTAGGTCAAGGGGAATTTCCCTGGTAAAATAACCATCAGCTAACTTCGTCAACTCTAAAACCATGATCAAACAATATACATAGTAGCTCTTTCCAGTCTCGGATTTAATTTGAATCAATCTCTTCAGCAACTTTCAAGTTTGATGGACATATGAAACCTTCAGCTTTTAAACTAGCAAGAACCTGCCAACGAAAAAGTAATAAAAAGCCAAAGAAAGAAAAGAGGATAGTACAACGAGACTTTAAATAACAGAATCAATAAAAAAAGAAACTGGATTTATGTAAGATAAAAGCCACTACTACATGGATGCGTTCTAATCGTAAAATAAAAGAAAAAACACAAGTATCTTTGTGACTGTGTGTGCTTCATGCTCCTCATCTTCTTTATTGCACTCCATCGTCGTTTAATTTAGAAACATGATGAAGCATGTTCAACTTTTCAAAGCAAACACCAAACATAACTTCTTTACTTTATAAAGATAATCTAAACCACATATCAGACAACAAACTCCTGAATATTAGATCTGAGATTTCTGTTTCTTTCCAATGTGAAAATATTCACATTCGATATTGAATATAACATTTGAAAAATATAAAAAATGTTTTGAAAAACTAATAACTGGCTTATGAATAACCGGAGGAGTCATTATCTCATTATCTAGACTAAATTGTGTTCTCAAGATTAAAAATGTAGTGAAAGAGAAAGTAAAGTAAAGAAACTAAAAAAATTATGTTCTTAAGAAATTTTAAGAAAGAAAGTGAAAAGGAAGTAAAATGAGAGGTTTTTTCACTCAATACTTATAGAGTACTTGGTGAAAGTTAACTAAGGGGGTGTTTGGCTAAGCTTATATGATGGGCTTATGAGCTTATTAGCTTATATGTGTTAAATAAGCTGAAACTAAATGTTTGGCTAAGCTTATATGACTGGGCTTATGAGCTTATATAAGGAGGTTATGGTAAGCCCAAACTTTGTGGCTTATGTAAGGAGGGGTGGGCTTATATAAGAATATATTATAAAAAGACTTTTATACCCTCATTTAATAATTACACCCATTTTATTTTTATGTACTTTTTTGTCATTTTAACTTATTTATTGTATAAGCTAAACCAAACACTTAGCAAGGGCTTATGAGCTCATGATATATAAGCCATAAGCGGCTTTTATAATATAAGCATAAGCCCAATTCATAAGCTTAGCCAAACACCCCCTAAGCATCAGTATACTGTTCATAATGAATAAAAAAAGGTGAGTAAGGTGAGTTTTAGTTGTAAGGTGAGTTCTTATTAGGGTTGAAAGGTAAGTTGTAAGGTGAGTTTTATTTGGAGAGAGAAAACTGATGTGACGCTAACGTGTCAGGTGAGTTTCTCACCACCATACCATCCAGCCCTAGAATAATATTAAAAATATTAAAAAGTTACAAAAGGCACCCTTAAGTTTCACATAGAGTGGTTGCATACCACTCCATGTAGCAAAAGTGATGGGGAGTAGAAATGAAATATTATGAAAAAAGTTGTGTTCTATATAAAATGGGGAGAATTGCATATATCCACATTTAAACTTCATTAATTACATATATCCCCACTCAAAGTTTATAATAACAAATATACCCATCTTTACCTATTTAATTTGTTTAGACGGTTATACCCATCTTTATCTATTCCTTTTAATCTACTACAGGATGTATGTAAAAATGTAACTGTTTTTTTTTCTATTTGCTTCATTTCTTTTAAAATTGCTTAAGTTTTATTGATAAACTAACAATGCATTATTCTTCTCTTCTCTTTCATGTTTATTAATATCAAATGATTATAAAATATCATATGCTTGTAATTTAAAAGACTGACATAAACATACATGGCTGTAAAAGGTGAAAAATGGGTAAATTTGTATGTTTCAAATATTTGATTGGGTATATATGTTATTTTGAACTTTGGTTAGGGATATATGTAATTAATGAAGTTTTAGTGGGGATGTATGTAATTCTCCCTATAAAAAAAGAGATGGAAAGAGATGAAAATTTATGTAAATTTAATATTAAAATAAAAGTACCAACATATATAAAATTGATTGCAGTACAAGAGGGAATAAAGCAAAAGTTAAGAAGAAGTCAAAATACACATGGTTGCATACTCTCTTTCCTCAACTTTTTGCCCAAAATTGGGCGGGTGACTTTTGATAAAAAAAATTAATGAGCCCTTTACATCCTTTCCTTCTCGTTTCTTTCCTTCAAAAATTCTTGAGAACACATAAATTTTTTGATTTTTTCCCTTTCCTTTCGCTTTCACCTCTGTACATAACTTGAGAACAGAGTGTAAAAGTTACAAAAATGACCTTTAAATTTTACCTATTTATGACTTTTTTATATAGCAAACATTATTTATCAAATATGGAACGCATATCTATCGATTCATTTGAAAAAAATGTCATTGAAAAGATCGTCAAATTGCGAGTAAAACAATCCCAATATTGCAACGTTTCTGACATGCCGAACGATTTTATAAAAAATGTTGAAGTTTAATATATGTATTTTTTAATTATTTACGAAAATAGCCTATGAGGTTATCGGTTCATTGTAAGGCGAGTCTTAAAGACCGAAAAATAGTAATTGTCATTATCGATCCATTGCGTAAGTAGTACCACGCGCGGGTTACAAACCTAGTTACAACAAATTGGTTGCTTGTTCACATTTTTTTCTTCGCACTTTTTAAGCCGTGAATTTTTTTTTAACATATTCACACTTATGAGAGTGAAAAAATTATTTACGCTTAAAAGCGTGAGGAGTTGTTTTAAAATCATATTGTTTCAAAATCTTCACCTTTGAGAGTGAACTTTTTTACTAGTATAAATCTTCACACTTACAAGTCTGAAACAAAAAGGAAGATAATTAGGGCATGCAAGTAGACAAAAGGAAGATACTTTGCACGTGGACAAGTGGACAACGGTAGTTTTATACACACTTTTGCCTTCTGTATTGACACCGGCACTAAAAATTAAGATACTACATTTATTAATGTTAAAAAGTCAAGAAAATGTTTTCTATAATTTTATTTATTTATTTGATGGATGATTCACAGACGTCAGTCTTGTATATAGCAAAATCAATAGTTGGGTCTTGTCATGCAGGAAGATAATTATGAATGTAGTTAGCCGTGTTTAAGAAGCTAACTATGGACAAAACATTTTTTCTGTAAGTTTTAACTAATGGGATATTACTGTAAAAGATTTGTTAAAAAGACCACATAAGTTGGTAAGGCCTATTCTCGACCGTTTTTTAGCTAACACTCGACATAAAATATGACAATATATGTAACAAAGATGAAGACGATAAAACAAAATAAATACATACTACTATAATTTTGCATCATGGGAGGGTCGAGTAGTTTAATCGCCGGGTCAAACTATTTAACGCCTTGGTCGAGCCATTTAATGGGTAACAACTGATGATATTTAAAATTTTCACATTTTGAAACTTTTAAACGTTCCATAAAGTTCAAATATTTTTGAAACATAAAAATAATTCAAAAAGACTACATTTGCTTTTATGAATTTTTTGATGAAAAGCAAAGTCTTTTTGAATTATTTTGATGTTTCTAGAATATTTGAACTTTGTGGAACGTTTATAAGTTTAAAAATATGAAAATTATAATGAAATGACAAACAAAGTAACACCCTATTTTACCTAAAATTTTCAAACAAAAATCTGATATGGTTTGTTCACTTCCACATACCATCGATGAAATCAAAGCTTTGGTTGAAAAACTAATTGATGATATCGTCGTCAGAAAGCGATTACGGAGTTAGCCTTGCAATTTGACAATTCAAGTACAGCTAAGGATGATCTGAGAAAAGCATACGAGAAATGCAATGACATTCCACAAGAGAACCGTGCTTTGATCGACACTTTTTTGAAACAAGAATCTGATAAAGATTACGAGATGCATCTTGCTATGTTTATAAAGGCGGCAAAAATAGAACAACAAATGAATACTAAATTTGTTTGGCTATGGGAAAAATACAATTAGGACGATTGTGATTAAAACTTCGTATTGTAAATTTAAAATCTATATTGTAATTTTAAATTCCGTTTTGTAAATTTAAATTCCGTATTGTATTTTTAAATTCCAACGACACCTTTTCCCTTATAAATACCCCTTTATCATCATTCATTTTGTCACACAACTTCTTATCATAGTCTCTTAAATATCATTCATCTTTAGTTCTTCACACAAACACTATGGCTAACTAACCAAACGAGGTGCGAGATGCTATCATTAAGCAACTATGAACCAAACTAGAAAAGGAGGTCATCTTGGCTAATAATTTGTTGGGTGAGATGACTCGTTATATGCTCCAGAAGCGTAGCCTTACTGAGGAAGAAACAAGGGTGCATTCACCGCCTCTCGACCAACCACTTAACAGCTACGGTCTGCATACTCTGCTTATGACCTCGAAATCAAATATGCGTATCACAACAGCCCTGGAGGCCGCTAAGGAAGAAGTGATGAGAAGCATAAATGAGAAGCAGGGACTCATTAACAATTACCGAGCAATCTAAAAGCTTGTGTTCTCGTAACGTATTGTATTTTGTTTTTTGTATTGTATTTTTAATTTTCGAATTGTATTTTTATTATTATCCGTATTAGACTTTTCTTACATAAACATGCCAGCAATTGCACTTCCAAGTGTCGTCATATTAGCCTAGTTTTGAAATAAATATGGGTAATGAATCATTTTTGTAAGTCCCAAACTGAACAGATCTTTGCAGCCTGCTAATGGTGATAGCCAACTTGTATAAATACAGATTGACTATATAAAAACACTAACTATGAATACTAATTGTATATGCGGAATCTACACAATAGTATTAAGAAGAACAATGAAAAACTAAACTTTGATTTCTATTAATCTGTTAAAGTGATTACAGATTACTAACTATGAGATATGACTGTATGAGATGAGTTGTTCTTGTTGTTGTCATCCTCTCTAATGCCGTAGGGTTCCTTTTATAGACCAAGGATAAACCCTAACAGACTTACAAAATGCACAAAAGATAATACATATCTCTTAAACGGTACTAACTATTTTATACTAACGGTACTAACTATCTGAGCAGTACTTAACACTTTAACTCTCAGTACTAACTATAACTATTAGTACTAAGTATCTAACTAACGGTACTAAGTTAGGAATATATAATTCCCAACAATCCTCCCCTAAACATGATTGTTGAACTCTTTTAACTTCATGTTTCTTTAGGTTAATCTTCTTAAGTTCTTGGAGGATGTATCCAAACACTTTAACACATCTTGATCTGATCTTTAAACACTATCCATCTTCATCAGCAACTTTGTCTTTTCAGCAACACAACATCTTTTCAGCAACAATCCAACTAAGTTGGCTTTGTAGTTTTTGGCAAACTACCAGCCATGAACGGATTTGATTTTCCTTTACCAGTAGGCGTTTGCTCTGGGATAGTCAATTCTTTATTTCAAAAATATGGTGAGTTAATTACCATACAGTTTTTGGTAAACTGTCAACCATCAACAGAATTGATTTGTCTTTACCAAATACCGTTTGCTTTTGGACTAGCCAATGCTTCATTGCCATAACATGGTGCATTGATAAACCATATAGTTTTTAGCAAACTATCAGCTATCAACAGATTTGAGTAGTCTTTACCAAGAACTGTTTGATCTTGGACTAGCCAACTCTTCACCATGAAGCAAGGTGAGTTGAAAACCCTACAATTTTTGGTAAATTGTCAACCATAAACGGATTTGAGAAGTCTTTACCACAAGCCGTTTGCTTATGGACTAGCCAGTTCTTATGCCTATTAAGCATGGTGAACTGATGACCATTTGTTGTGTGGTGGTTAGCCAACACTCAAACCCTTCTCATCTCCATTTACATCATCAATTCTCATCAATCTGTTGCTTAATAAATCTGATCAAATCAAGGGCAGCAGTACTTTCTCTTTCAACTTCCAATCCAAGATCAAGCATCCTTTGCAATAAATCCTTGGAAAGAGGATATCTTCTTTCAACTAACATATGGATAACTGTCCCATCTTTAAGTTCTAGTATGTAAGCTCCACAAGCTTCATACAATCTCCAAGTAACAATCTCCTAATCTTGTTGATCATCCCAGAAATCACTTTGATCATTTTCTTCTTGTGAGGATTCCATCATTATCTTCAAATCTCCCCAAAGAATTAACTCAATTCCTTCTAATGTAATTTCTGAGTACTGCTCCATCACTAAATCATACAGATGAAATAAATCTTGCCTATCAAATATATGCAATACTTCCAATAGACAGTTGAATGCTCTGAAGTTCCCATTTGCTCTGTAGATAACAAGATAGTCTCCATCTGGTGATATTACCTTGTTCAACCTAGCAATGACAGATTTTCTCTCCATTATTTCACTATCTATAGTACCTTTAAAGGTAACAATCTTCAGACACCTTCTGTGCTCATCATCACTATCAACATCTGATTGTGATCTTCTCCTTTTCCTAACATGCATCTTCATATGACCACCCTTCCTTTTCTTTGTACCCTGCTCTGTCATATCTACCTTAACAGGTACCTTTGCCGTGTCTTCTTTCTTTGTAGTTTCTTCAACAATCCTCTTCTTTAAACTCTTCTAATCAGGGTCTTTTACTCGTTCATTCATCTCCTTAATCCTTCTTTCATCCTCAGTGGAACCAACAGCAGTGAAACTTTCATCAAACCTTTTCATTTTCTCATACAAAGCTTGTATTTCTTCAAAAGTTTTGTTCTTCATGTCTGAGTGTTTCTTGTTTCCAACATGCTTTAGATAAGTCATCATTTGATTCCTAAGCTGAGTTCTTGTAGGTGGTCTATTCCTTATTGCAATTGCTCTTTGTTCTACAAGAAACCTTCTTTGAGCTGCAATTGTATCATAAAGGAATTTTGCTCTCTCTTCCATAGTAACTACTCTCTTTCTTCATGTTGAAGTCTTAGAGCTAGAAGTCTATCAGCTTCAATTCTTGCTTGGATAAAATCATACTCATTTAAAAGGGCAGTCTTTATAGCTTCTTCTTTAGCTGGCTTTTTAACTTCTTCTTCTGCTTCCCAATCTTCTTGTATCTTTCTAGCCATCTCTTCATCCCTAGCAAGTTGCTTAAACTTCTTTTCAGCTTCAGGAATACCCTCAGATTCAGTATCAGACTCATCTTCCTCTTCAATTTTCTTTTTCCCTTTATCTTTTAGATCAATCTTTGGAAGAGGCTTTAATGTCAATAATGATCTAGTTGAAGTAGGTCTAGGTCTCTCAGTCTCTTCAACATCCTTAAGCTCTACTCCTTTCTCCTTTTCGTTTGAAACTGCTTTGGCTTGGCTCATGTTGAGAAGAACTTGAGCAATAGTTTCATTATCTCCAAACATTGTAGGAGTAGTTGTTGGAGTAGCACTTTTTCCTTCAGTTCGATCATCAGTACCTTCATCCGGGCTAACGGTACTATCTTTTTCCTTGTCGGTATTAACTTTGGGTGTGTCAGTACTAACATTTGGTCTGTCAGTACTAACTTTTTGTTGAGCCGTACTAAGTGCATATTCAGTACTAACTTTGTCATCAGCAGTCTCCTTCTCTTCATTCACTACATCTCTTGTCCTCCCCACATCTTGAGCATCTTCAGTATCCATATATCTAATGTATCATCAGGAAGCTCATTAAATAATGGATTTTTATAGACTGAAGGTTTAGCTTTGGTAGATTTCCTCCCCTGTTTAGATACAGACTCCTTTTGCATCTAGTTTGTCTTCAAGGATTTCTTTCCTGTCAATCTTTGCTTCAAGGATACACTCTTTATCCAAGCTTTGTAGTGTGTAATAACAGGTTTGGCTTTCTTCTTTAGCTTCTTGATCTGTGCCTTCAAGTGTTTAATTTCCTTAGCTTGATCTGTAACCTGTATACACAAAGAGATACAAAGATCATAGACACTTTGGAGTGTCATGTCACCCTCATTCCCTGAAAGGGATTTATCACTGGATGACTGACCTCCATGATTCCCACCAGAACTCTCTGGAATAGAATCAGGAATATGAGTAGAAGGTGAAGGTCTAGGGGATGGGCCAAACTGGGGCTCAACATTAGCTTCACTTAGGTGAGGAGGAGAGGGAGTAGGTTGTGGTTCAGATGGTCTTTCTGAAGTGGCACCCTCATCCTTAGTTGGTTGTACCAACATAGAAGCAAATAAAGGCGTGACTTTCCCTGAAAAATGTTTACCCTTTTTAACCATAAATGAGAAAACTTTACTTGTCAAAGCATTTACAGGAAAATGATCTAAAGGTACAGGTACATTCATTAGCTGTTTATCCAAAAATATTGAAATGAAACGTGGATACATAACAAACTTTTTCTTTGTATCTAAGTATCTAAGCATACCATAAAAAATTAATTTATAAAAATTATATTTCTGATTAGATGTTAAGCAAATTACAGTAGTGGCAATGTTAGTGGGAATTTGACCCCAAGAGGTGCTTTTTGAACTAATACAATGATTCATTGTATGAAAAAGAAATCTCCATTGTGGTGAAAACAAAGCTTTGTTAAATGTTAACATAGTTAAATCCTCCTCATACCCCATGAACTGTATATCATCAAATATAGCCTGATTTGGTAGATAATCTATCCCACCAGCATCATCAAAAAGAAGATCACTTCTTATTGATGCTTCAGAGATAGACACAGGTTTGCCAGCTACTTTGGCAGTAATATACCTAACATTGTTGATTATTTTGGATTTAGCAGACATCCAAAACTGTTCAACAAATGTAGTAGAGACTACTGGACTTACAGTGAGAGCATTATGAATGGAGCTTCGCGCAAGAAAATCAATAATCTCATGAAACTCTGCATTACCATCAGTCTTCTCCAAATAAGCAACCATATTGTGTTTAGGGCACGATTCAAGAACAGCCATGATTGGAGATCGTCGGTGAGTGAGAGATTAGGGCTTGAATGAAAGAAAGTATTTAAGAGAGATTACGTGAGTGAACTATACAATTGAGATGGGTTTATATAGGTTTAGCAAACCTAAAATCAAGGAAACCGTTTCAATTTACACTTTATACCCTTGGCGGTATTTTCTTCAACGTCTCTATAGCGGTACTATCTTTGCCCAACGGTATTAACTTTGCACTGTCGGTACTAACTTTTGCCAACCAAAGAATGAACAATTTTGGCAACAGCAGTGCTTCAGTACCATCTAAAGCTCTTCCTAATGACTCTCTAAAAAACTAAATAACTCCATTGGTATGTGAAAAACATCACTATGGTCAAGATGCTTCTGCACACTGAACACTTCATACAAACTATACAACAAATCATATTGCCTCCCCTTAACTAATGCAGCCTATGGATTGATCATCCCAATAGTAACAACCAAGAACTGAAACCTGCTAACATCAAATGCCTTGGTTAGAAGATCAGCTACATTGTCATCAGTGTGTATTTTCAGCACCTGAATAAGTTTCTTCTCATATGCATCCCTTATGAAGTGGTGCCTAATTGCAATATGCTTTGTTTTGGAATGATATACTGGATTCTTTACAATGCATATTGTGCTTTCATTATCAATGTAGATCTTTGTGTTCATGAAATTGAACCCATAGTCTAACATTTGATTTTGAATCCACAAAACTTGTCCACAACAATTTGCAGCAGCAACATATTCTGCCTCTGTAGTAGAAGTAGCCACAATTGTCTGCTTTTTGCATTGCCAAGAAATAAGTCTCCTGCCAAGAAATTGACAACCTCCTGTTGTGGATTTCCTGTCAAGATTTGCTCTAGCATAATCACTATCTGAATAGGCTTCTAGGTCAAATGAGGACACTCTAGGATACCAAAGGCCCAGTTTTGGTTTGCCCTTTAGATACCTAAAGATTCTCTTAACAGCACTTAGATGGGAGGTCTTTAGAGTGACCTGAAACCTAGAACAAGCACAGACTGCAAACATAATATCAGGCCTAGAAGCAGTCAAGTACATTAAAGAACCAATCATGGATCTATAAAGATGTACATCCACATCACTGGCTTCCTCATCCTTGACTAAAGGCTTCTGGGTCTCAATTGGTGTACTAGCAGTCTTAACACTGATGAAATCAAACTTCTTCAGGATTTCTGCAACACACTTATCCTGACTTATAAAGATACCGTCTTCTTTCTGTTTGACTTGTAATCCAAGAAAGAAGGTGAGCTCTCCCATAGAACTCATCTGAAATCTACTCTTCATTTATGCCCTCAAAATTCATCACACCAAGATTTCTTTGTAGAACCAAATATGATATCATCTACAAAACTTGTACTAATATGATATCATGTTTGTCCTTCTTACTGAAAAGAGTTCATGTCAATAGTTCCTCTTATGTATCCATCCTTTACAAAAAAAAGTAGAGTTAGATAAAGTATCATACCAGGCTCTGGGGTGCTTGGTTGTAAACCCATAGAGAGCTTTCACTACATTTGTAGACCTTCTTAGGATACTTAGGATCTATAAAACCTGGTGGTTGAGACACATAGACCTCCTCATCAATTTTGCCATATAGGAAGGCACTTTTTACATCCATTTAATAGACTATGGAGCCCATGTTGGAGACAAAGGCTAAAAAGATCCTAATGGCTTCAATTCTGGTCACAGGAGCAAAAATCTCATCATAATCTATCCCTTCCTCTTGCCTATGTCCTTGAGCAACTAACCTTGCCTTATTCCTAACCACAACTCCTCTCTCATCCTTCTTGTTTCTGTAAACCCATTTTGTTCCAATTGCCTTCTTCCCATAAGACAAATCTATAAGAATCCCAAACATTTCTAAATCCTTGAATTTGCAGCAAGTTCTTCCTGCTTAGCATCAACCAATTTTCATCTTCAAGTGCTTCAAGAGATTTTCTTCGGGGTTCATTTTGAGATAAGAAACAAGCATGTCGGGATAGATTCTTAGGGTAGAAAGTGTAAATTTTCGATTTAGGTTTAATTTTTAATTAGTTTAATTAAGAGTTAAATAAAAAGTAAAAAAATTAGGACTTAAATTTCTAGAAACCAAATCATATATCCTTGCTTATTCAAATCAGGATTCGAACTTAAAACGTGGATTCAATTGCACTAGTCATTGGGGATAATGACCCGGGTGATCATACTTGCCCGGTTTATTATACGTATTCTATATATATACCTTTGTGAGTGGAATTGTCCAAGGGATACTTGGGGATTTCCTTAATTTCTCTATAAGTATATTATTTTATATGTATGTAAAACTGTAATCATCCACCATAAGGACTGGCAGTACTAACTGATGTGCTAGCAGTATTAACTATGTTAGTACTGCTAGTTTTAGCAGCTCATGCTTATAGAAGCAAATCCTCAGTTTCTTGGGCAAACTCCTTCCTTAGAGCTTCAGCTGCATCATTAGCATCCTGTTCTTGCCTCTTAAGTCTTTCAAGTTCATCCAAAAAGACTTAATCCTCCTTATCTACTAGCTTCTCATCTGTCTTTAAATCAGGATGTTTGTTAGGTGCTTCACCTGAATCCTTTGCTGTTGACCTCTTGACTGTTGAAGAATAAGAAGACCATATTGGCAGTACAAAGTAGTCCTGAGCAGATTCAACTTCTTTTTTAGAATCACATGCATCAAAAATATCTTCTGTACCTGCATTTTGATTAGCTTCCTGTGGACCTGCATGTTTGTTAGCTTGATTCTCTGATCTCACAGGTTGATAATTCATTGAATCAGTTAAATAATCAAGATCAAACAGCCAAGGTGGTCCTTTCCCGACAACATTTGGTTTATTTTCTAAAAAGGATTATGTGCAGGTTTTCTTCAACTCTCTTGGTTTCTAAATTGTATACCCTAAAAGCCTTGCTTTGTAGAGAATACCCAACTAAAAACCCTTCATCTGATTTCCTATCAAACTTGCCCAGATGGTCAATGGTATTCAAGATGGTCACATGGCACCCAAAAGGTCTTATGTAGCTTATGATTGGTATTTTACTAGTTACAAGTTCATAAGGTGTCTTTTTATGAGGCTTGGTCACTAATACCCTATTAAGAACATAACAAGCAGTACTAACTGCTTCAGCCCAAAAAGTGCTAGGTAAAAATGAATCTGCTAGCATAGTCCTAGCAGCCTCAATAAGGGTCCTGTTATTTCTTTTAGCAACTCTATTTTGTTTTGGAGTTCGGGCATTACTGTATTCCTTCTTGATCCCCTTTGACCCACATAATTTAATAAAATCCCTGTTCTTAAATTCTGTACCATTATCACATCTAATAGTTTGAACTTTTTGATTTAATTGGTTCTTTATTTGTCTTATAAAGTCCTTAAGGATTTCACTAGTTTCATCCTTAGTTCTTAAGAAGAACACCCAACTAAACCTGCTAAAATCATCAGTGATAACCAGGCAATAAGTCTTATGGTTTAAGCTCCTTACAGATGTAGGTCCAAACAAATCCATATGAAGAAGCTGTAAGGAGTGACTAATAGAGCTCACTGATTTGGCCTTACAGGAGGCCTTGTGTTGCTTTCCTTTCTGACAAGCAACACAAGTGTGGTCATTTTGAAAAATCTTTGAAGGTAAACCTCTTACAAGGTTTCCCTTCACAAGTTTGTTTAAGTTTTTAAAGTTAACATGACCCAACCTCCTATGCCATTTGTTAGATTCATCAATTGTGGCCTTTGCAATTAAACAAGCTAAACCTCCTAAAGGAATAATGTTCTCTAAATTGAAACTGTACATATTGTTTTGTCTAGGGATTCTAAGTAAGACTTATTGCATCAGGTAACTTAAATTCAGGAGACAAAACAAGACATTCAAAGTCAGTGAAAAGAACTTTGTTCTTCTTGTCACATATCTGTGACACATAAAAGAGATTAAAATGTTGAAGTTCTTTCACAAAGCACACATCCTTAAAATCTAACTTTCCTATTTTTATTTTACCTTTACCAGTTATGTACCCTTTACTTCCTCCAAAAGCAACAGGGCCACCATTAAAGTCTTGATATTCAGCAAGGTAGGCCTTGTTTCCAGTCATGTGCCTGGAACATCCACTATCAACAATTCCTTTGTTCTGTAAAGCTCTATGTGGATAATCCTGCACATTGAATAAAAGAGATTAGTTTCTCTTAGGGACCCAAGCCTGTTTGGGCTTGAGTCTGCCTAGTGGATCTTTGATAGTAGCACAATTTCTAGGTCTTGATCCACTATTGTATTTGGAGATTTTGTGCCAGTAATGTCCTTTTGGTCTCCAATTACAACCTGCTGAGGGCTTAACAGCAGTTTCCCTTTTTCCCCCAACAGCACTAACTGCATTTACCTCAGCAGTATTAACCTTTTGATATGAAAAATTTGTTCTAAGTGTTGTTGTGTTATTAAAAGGCCTTGAAAATGGTGAATGAGTTTTATGAAAAACAGTTTTTGGTCTAACTCTATTCACAACAGGTTTAACAGTACTAATTTTCCTGGCAGCATTAGTTAGTACTGCCTGACTGTTAAAATTATGTCTAGCAGTACTAACATTGTTAGTACCGCTAGCTCTAGCAGTATTAACTGGAATTTTGCCAGTTCTAGTTAGTACTGCTGTAGGAACAAATTGGTTTTTATGATTCACTCTTTGTACATTGTTCCAGATTGGCCTAATCTCCCTTTGACTAGACTTCTTACTCATCCTATTGTTTAACTCAGCTTGTTTAGCCATCCTCTTTTCATGGAAATCACAATCTCTAATAAGATGACTAAGACTTCCACATACAAAACATGCTTTTGTAATAAACCCATATCCCAACCCTTTCTTGTCAACTGTAGGATTTTTACTATGTGTGAATTGATTCTTAACAGTTTCCCTAGGAGTTTTTACTTGCTGGTTAGCAAAACTAGGTGTTTCCTGTTCTTCTATTGATTGAGACACATGTTCATCATCACTATCTGATTCATACTCCTCAATGATAGGAGCATCAGACCAAACCTTAGGTTGACATACTACTTTGGGTTTATTGACAGTTAGTTCAGGCAAAGGTTCATTTGTTTCAACACTACAATCTGATTTATAGGTATCAAAGTTACTGGTTTGGGTTTCAGATTCACTAGTTTGAGATTGTTTTGGACCATATGTAAATTGTGAGTAATCTATTTCTACATCAGGTTCAAATGGCATGTAATTCCCTGTCATGGGTGGGGGTACAACATGCATTTCTCCTGCTGTAACAAACCTATCATACAAAGGTTGATTTACTAACTCACTTTCTTTATTCATAAATACACTTTGTAAAACTTCATTTTCATAACTCAAAATGCCATCATATCTGTGATCCCCATACCCAAGCCCAAATTTATCATTAGCACTCATTTGGGTATTTAGCAGTTTACCAAGATTTTTAGAAGAGTTGTGCCATTTTTCTACTTTAGCTTTTAAATCTTCTTTTTCTTTTTGAGCTTCTGCCAATAGATTCTTATGGTATGTTAGGACATCAGTTTTATCATCTAAGTCTATTTTCATAAACCTTATCTTTTCCTCATACCAAAGTTGACCTTGTTGATGAGCAACTAATTGTGCTTCAACTTTCTTTAGACCTTGAGTATATGCCTTTATTTCTATGCTTGCATCACTAAGTTGTTCTCTCTGTGCATCATACAGTTTTTTAAGTTTAGCATAAGACTCTTTACATTCATTTGAACAGGAAGTTACCTCTGTGTCTGAGCCTGAGCTGTTGCAAGCCATCAAAGCATAATCTTCTTCTTCTTCTGAGTGACTGGTCCAATCTACACCTTCTCCATCAATAGTCACCAATGCTTTAGAGTCCTCCTGCTTACCAGATCTTCTCCCATCCTTATTTCCAGAGTTCCAAGCATCTCTCCTCCTATTATCTTGATTTCCCTTGGTTCTACACTCTCTAGCAAAATGCCCTGTCTTGTGACAATTGTAACACTCGACTTTGGTTTTATCAAAACCAACTGGTTCCTTTGCATCAAATTGTAGCTTTCTACCAGTCTTTTTGTAGAACTTTTTCATTCTCATTGAAATCATGGCCACCTGCCATTTCAAGTCCATTTCTTCTAAGTTAAATTCATCAAGCTATTCCAAATCCTCATGATCCAATTGAGGACAACTGGATTGATTTGCAAGTAAGGAGTATAATGAAGTTAGTTCATACTGTGAGGTATGACCAGAAGGATTAGAAATACCATAAGCGGTACTAACATCATTAGTACTGCTGGTGTTCTCAGAGATAAATGCCACATTCTGAGTGCTTGAGGATGATGCAGTAGAGCCTTTTACATCATTCTCAAAGACTCTTAGATTATTATATAGATCATCAAAGCTGAGACTGTCCACTCCTGGCTTGGTCCTCATGATTAAGGAAAATTGAGACCAGGCAAAAGGTAGAGATCTAAGGAATTTCTAATTTGCATCCTCAGTGGATACACCTGCCCTATGAATCTCTAATTGACTCAGAAGACTTTGAAACCTGTCATAGCCTTTATGTAGTCCTTCTGAATTTGATACAAAGAAACCTTTAAACTGTTGCTTTAGAATATACTTCTGCATCTTCTTTGATTCATCATTTCCACCAAATCTAGATTTGATGGCTTCCCACATCTCTTTTGCATCAGTCATCTTATGAAATTTAGCAAGATGATCTTCTGGTAAAGCCATAAGCAAAGTGGTCCTTGCTTTTCTTTCTCTTTCTCTGGCTAAGATTTCTTCTGCAGTCCTTGGAGGCAAAACCTTGATTTGACCTTGTATATCTGTGGTGATTGATACAAGACCATTCCCATTTTGTATAATTTCCCAGATAAGATAGTATGTATGAGCCAAATAATGTTCCATTTTCATGGCCCATATGTCATATTCTCCCTTTTTGAGAATAGGAAGTTTGATGGTTGAAACAGTGTGAGGAGTTTGTTGTGTTGGTGTTTGTGATGATGGTGGTGGTGGTGGTGGTGGAATTTCATCTTGTGATCCAGACATGATTAGTTTTGTAAGATAGAGATTTATAACTGGTTTTTGTTCTTCTTACTCAGAGTTTCTCACAGGCTCTGATACCACTTGTGAGTCCCAAACTGAACAGATCTTTGCAGCCTGCTAAGGGTGATAGCCAACTTGTATAAATACAGATTGACTATAGAGAAAACACTGACTATGAATACTTATTGTATATGCGGAATCTACACAATAGTATTAAGAAGAACAATGAAAAACTAAACTTTGATTTCTATTAATCTGTTAAAGTGATTACAGATTACTAACTATGAGATATGATTGTATGAGATGAGATATATATATATATATTGAACTGCTTGTTATCTCTCTAATGCCGTAGGGTTCCTTTTATAGACCAAGGATAAACCCTAACAGACTTACAAAATGCACAAAAGATAATACATATCTTCTCCTATAATATCTCATGCATATCTCTTAAACGGTACTAACTATTTTATACTAACGGTACTAACTAACTGAGCATTACTTAACACTTTGTACTGTCAGTACTAACTATGACTATCGGTACTAAGTATATACCTAACGGTACTAAGTCAGAAATGTATAATTCCCAACAAAAGCTATTACCATCATTGAGATATCAGCCAAACAACACAGCCCTAAATTCTGCCTCAATCTAAATTAAATTCTAACGCGATCTAAACCCTAACGAACACACCCATATGATCCGATTTAACCCTAATCTATTATAACGCATGGTTTATTATATCACTAATTACAGTTGTTATGAACAACCATTAATTTCCTCGATTAATAATTATTACATGTTTTTAATGATATTTAAACCAAAGATAATAGTGTGTTACCTTATATCATTTGAATCGCTTTGAACACAAAATCATCAACTTGAAAAAAAAAATATTTTTCTTCTTCCTCCTTTGATAAAATTTGGCTGGGACAATTAAAAATAAGGGGGAGAAGGGTTTTTGGTATTTTTAAGGTTTACAAAAAGGTTTATGATAGATATCTTTTACCAATTTTAATTAGAGTAAGATTTGTTTTCCTTTTTTTTTCTTTCTTTCTTTTTTGGCCGATTTCCCCTTTATAGTACTTATTTACTTTTATATTTTTTATTTAGTTATTTATTACTTAATTAATTTGAATTTCCTTAAAGTTTTTTTATAAAAACCTAAGCTTATTTGAGTATACCTCTTTGCGTAAACGCAATTTACTAGACTTTTAAAAATAAATAACTTTTTATTTTTATTAAACCTAACTTTTCAAAAATAGAATTCCATTTCATTCTCTATTCTAACTACTAACACCTATTATACTAACATCTTGACTAACGCCACATAAAATACGTATATGTTAATAATACTTACACGATAAATCAGCTAACGCTTAAATCACAAAATCGGTTTATTGTCACCATAAGTGAAATGAGATTAAATTTCAACAATCTCACTACCATTCCAATCTCATTGAGATTGATCTCTCTACTCAATAGTTTGACTACCAATTTCTCACATAATCCACATAAACGCATATAAACACATATAATCACATAACCCATTCATTGCAACAGATACATAAGTCAACACTAATAGTTTGACTAACATGCTCAAGTCATGGTTGTCACACATTACTTGATCTTGAGTCACCTCGGGGATATGAAATAAGTCAAGGATCTCAAGAACTTTTTTGATGTGTTTGTTTGCGTCCTCATGTTTTGAACCGCTGAAGGTATTCTCGCGAAGTTCCTTGAGAAATTGTCCTTTTAATTCGAAGTGAGTTTTATCATTAATCTTGGGCCTAACAACTCCTGACTCATAGTTCCCATGGGTCTTGCTCAAGTATTGCTCCATTGTTTCCGTCATAATTTCTATAGTTTCTTCTTTTTCGATGTCAGAAAATAAATCTGACTTTTGTGAACTTGACTCCACAAGACCAGGTGTCTCAAAAAGCCTCCTTTTAGAGCGAAATAGTCTTTCCGGGTTTTCAAAAGGTGTAATTAGTTCCTTAGTGGAACTCCTTGTCATGCATCACCTGAAACAGAGGGTAATAAATCAGCAGGATATGCTCTTTGAAAAGAATACAGAAAATTAAACACGAAAATCAAATTTAGTTCTGCTACTGTATCAGATGATCAATACGCCGTATTCAATTGATTTGAATACGCCGTATGGGTCTGCTAAAGGTCAGTACGCCGTATTGATGTTACAGAATACGCCGTATTGTTTGGAAGAATAGATACGTTGTTTAAACTGCAGAGATCAATACGCTATTCTGAGTAGAAGGGTTGATACGTCGTATCCAACTGGTGGATACGGCGTATCAGTTGATCTATCAGAACAGGATACTTATAAAACAATTAAATAATGCGAGAATTTAAACACATAATTAATCACACAATTAAATACAAACAGAATTATTCTAATTAAACTATTCTAAACTAATGGTTAGAAATACTAATAAAATTAAAGGTTGAACTTTTTTACTCCGGCAACGGCGCCAAAAACTTGATGTGTTGTCGTGTAGGGTCAATTTATTGATTACCAAGTTTTAAATTTATATTTAGCCGACTTATCCTAAAACAGCACTTTAACGGGCAGTGTACCCGATCGGGTGAAGTTTTGTGGTAAGTAGGGTGTCGAACATTAAGAGCGAGGTCGTTAACCTTATATTCTATCATTATTTTATTTAATCTAATTAAATTACTTGTTAAACCTATGCTAAACCTAGTTCTAATAATAATGGGGGGTTTTCAGCCTGAGAGACTGGCACTGGTTCAAGTCTTTATCAATTAATTAAGAACATACTTGTTGAAACATTACGGGTCACCTGCCGGTCCAACTAAGCTCATAATTTAAAGACAAAGATAGAAGATTATTTGTGATCCTATTAATCCAGTAATATAAAACAAGATATGGAGAGCTATCCCAGTATCTAGTTCACTTGTTAGGCATAACTAGACCCAGTTGAATGATAGGTCGCATATTCAAACACGTAGACAAGTATCATGTGATAAACATAATTAAACTTTTAACGATAAATTAAGAAATCGAGTTTAAAACAAACCAAACATTAAATCTTTATTAAGATGGCTAATACCCCCATAACCATTGTAATTATACAAGCGTGATCAAATAACTAAGGTAAACTAAACGTTTTACCGAACGATACCAAAAATTAAATGATTACAAGAGTATAGGAATTATATTGTATCTTTTATGGAATCGTGATCGATGCTTGACCTTTGGTTGTTCTTCTTTTCTTCAGAAAATCGTCTTTTATGTGTATGGTATAGAGAATATGATTTTGCACACTGAAAACTCTTTTTGAGTCTTCTATTTTTAGTGTCTGAAAAAGACTGGATACGCCGTATTGAATGAAGTCAATACGGCGTATAGGGGTGTTTTCCTTGGAGTGCGCACTAAGTTTATAATCAATTAGTTATAACTTCCCAAATTATAATTATTCACCAAATCTCTGAATAGTTATCCAGCTGGATACGGCGTATAAAGAATCATGGATATGCCGTATTGGGAAGTGAGAGTACGCGTTTTCTTGTGAAGTCCAGGCGCTGATACGCCGTATCTTCTTTCTTGGATACGGCGTATTGGGTAGAAATAAGCAATCTTTAAATGTCATCGTTTATGCTCCAAAAAGTGCGCCTTTTATCATGTCTTCACAAATCACTCCGTAATTACTGCAATTTACAACTTTAAGCAATTAAGTAACGATTCTTGCAATAATTATATAAAAGTGGATAATTTACTCGGGATAAATGATGGTATAAATGTAACGTTATTTTATGTCATTACTTTTTGACAAAACAAAATTCCATTTTCATAAAATCAAGACATTTTGTTTGGGAAAATATCGGATTTACAAAATCAACAACAATCAACAACACCTTTTTCGATGTGTTTGGTCCGTGGCCAACATTGACATCACTCACACGGACGAAGGTCGGGAAACTTTGACTCAAAACAATCATAACATCATATCACAATCGACACTAATGGAGGCGAGTGCACTATACACACTCTTTTTCCAAGGAAGCCCTTCATCAGCTACTATGACAGCTCCAAGGTAAACTACACCAAACGACTGCTACATAACACCACTCAATCCATGTTCATCATCAAGAATGACACAAGAAGACTAAGTGAAGAATCTACATTTCACACCAGCAATGGTGACCTGCCTGGAAAGAATGATGTAAAATCAAGAAGCAAACAAGGCAGGACCACAATCACAAATCTCCAACACAAATTCACCACCACCTTCACGTCAGGTATCTCAGCAAATACAACAACCTACACAGGAAACATATCATTATCTACCACCACAACACATGCAACAACATGCTTATCAGACAACACAACCACAATACACTCAACAATCAATGTACCAAAATGTCTACCCACAAGACATGCAACCACGTGGATTTGAGCATTCTTAGGCAGCTGTCGGACTAATGGCCACCCAGTTTTAATCCACATAACAACAAACCTCCTATGTAGAATACCCATAATAAGATCAAATCACACAAGTTTAAGCTTGATGTTTAGAGAGAGAGGTGGTGAATTCTAGAGAGATAAAGTCATCATAGACTAGAGAGAGAAATATTACATGAGAAATGAATAAACCCACTAGAACCACACCCTCCTACTAAGTGTAGGAGGGATATTTATACTGTGACAAATCATATTTTTCAGGTCAAATTTTTACGACAATAAACTCAAAACTATTTATTTTAAAACCTTATATGTTACCTTTATATGAAACCGTAAATTAAATCGCGTAAACTGAAAAACAACTTTAAACATAAACCGGAATTAAACAAATATAAGTTTATGTCAAATATGTGTTATATGACTTACATGAATATAATTTATAATTCTACATAATTTATTTTTCAAGTTTTACGTTAACACTCAAATTTAACCTAAAACCGGGAAGTGATCCCGCAAACTGTGAAAAACATCTTTGAACGCACACCGGCTTTAAAGTAAGTTTATTCTACTCATTTATAGTATGTTATCATCATCATGAGCATATTTTACCTTTCATATGCATACCATTTTAAAACTTTTACGTAGATTACGTAAACTTGCATTTTGACACTTACATGCATACACAACATACCCAATACCACTTATCACCTTTACTAATACCCTAAATAATTATATAATTTCAAAAATAACTCATTTTCTTCCCCATTCTCTTCATTAAAACCGGCCCCCTCACCATAGTACAACATCGAATCTTTGTCCCCTTATATCACCATTTATCCTTTGGTTAAACCCTAAAACCTTTATTCTTCCATCAAGTCAACCACTATTGAGATCCCCACCCATGGGAACCCTAAACCCACGCAATTATTTAGCCATAACCCTTACCCATGATGTACTTTGTGTTCCCTTGGATGCTTTATTGCTAACTACATCATTTACCTTCAAGTAACTAGCTAGTTTCTTCAATCTTTACCCTATAAATAGAACCAAATTTTCCTTCATTTATCACACACACAAAAACATATTCCTCTCATATATCAGCCATATTCAAGAAGTATTCAAGCAAAGGTGAAGTCTTTACAGGGGTTTCTAGAGTTTGGAATTAATATCTAGGGTTTTTATAGTGGTTTTTGGGTGAATCTTGCATCATTAAGCATCCATCTTTGTAAGTATCATTATTTTCATAATTTCATATATTATATACATAATATCATATATGATTTATAGCTTCTTAGTATGCTTGTGTATAAGAGAAATTTGATTAAAACCTTGTTTTATTAAACCCAAATTAAGCGGATTTTTATGTTAGCTTAATGGCTTGTAACGGCTACTTTAGAGGAACCCATGAGTAAAAATCTTTTTAAAATATCATAATATAATGTGTTAACTAAGTTCTGGAGGTGCCCCAAAAGATTCGGGTTCATTTTCATTTTCAAATGCTTTTTACAAGATTAGTGTGCAAAACAGAGTTTTGGACTTTGAGCCTAATTATGAGTACTTTAGAAGTAGAAGGGACTTTTGGTCCAGTTAAAACTTTGGTAGAGGACATCTTAACTTAAACGTAGCATATTGGATCAACCCAAGAGGATAAAAATTGAGTGAGTTATGACTAAAACAAGTTCAGCCAAGTTTTCTGCTTTCTTGACAGCAAGACCTTTGTGTCTTCTAGACCACTTTTGGACCCTTTAAACTTTGATTCAGTTTACGAGACTTATATTTTTGGAAAGATAACTCGAAAACCTTCGAGCTAGGCTTTTGAAACATATTTTTACAGTATAAAACGAAAGAGATACGACCCGTTGAAGTTGAGAAAATCCTATTTCCAGCCAACTATTTTTAGTAACTTTTTATATAAAACACTTGTAGCTTTTGTTGTGAAGTATATTTTGAACTTGGAGAACCTTAGACACAAGTATATTAGGTTGTGGTATATATTTATAAAGCTTATATGCATATAGTGCACTCATTGTTGTAAACCTAAAGCGCCTCATTACTTATTTAGGTTGCGGTTAGGGATTTCATGCATCGTTTTCCGTGCTTACCTTACATTACCAATATCACAAATTGCTTAAGGTGAGTTTATAGCCCCGCTTTAACTTGTTTATCACTGTTTTACAAATCTCGGGGTGAGATACATTTCTTGTTTTTACTTATGGACGCAAGTACTTTACTTTCTTTTAAATGATTATGGATTAGCCTAAGTAACGATAATCCTTTATTGCCCCAATTATCATGAACCGTTAATTACTTTGTGTAAGAGCGAGTATTATAAATAGATCTATTTGGGATTGACATCCCCGTTCGAGTAAGCATCGCTTACTAGTTTCGGAGGACCAAACTAACGGACGTATACCATGTCGAATTGCGGGTGTCTCACTTTGGACACTCCTGAGGGTACTTTGATTGCATTAAATTACATACATAACTTTGTCTAGTTTCGGTGTCATGAATTAAGTGCAATCGTAATTACTTTTGTGATATTGTACGTGTTACATTATTACACACTTTGAAATCTTGCGGTCCAACCTTATTACTTACTTAAACCTATAAACTCACCAACTTTATGTTGACATTTTTAAGCATGTATTTCTCAAGTGCTTAACTATCATGGAGTATTTGAAGTGCATTGGGTCTTCATTCATACAAGACTACATTTACATGGATTTTTCATGCACTACATTCCTCGTTGTATTTTTAAACTATAAATTTATATTGATGTAAACTTGGGACAACTTGTTTTGAACTTATTTATTTCAATGAAACAACGAGGTTATCTTTTTAATGACTCATTTAGAGGTCGTTCTCTTATATCTTGTGATATGGTGTTATAAAGTAACGCCTCCGGTTACCTTTCCACTGCCATATATTTTGGGACGTCATGGGCCGACCATGGATAGTCCATGGGTCGGTCCCGTACATGTTTATTACTTTACATTAAATACGTACTACGACCTTCAAAGCGCGGAGTGACCGACACTTTATTAATTCCTAACAATCTCCCCCCAAGGGGTAGTCCGGCTTTACAAATATCTTAAGATCTGCAATCTTTGGTCGTGTGTAGACTTGTTACTTCATGCTTCATGATTCTTAATCTTGAGCCTTCGTCATTGTCTTTTGACTTTGTCTTTCATATTGAGATCTATAAATCATTCCTTGTGTTGGATGAACTTGATAGTAGTAGCCAGCAATTTAATCTTCATATGTTGGAGACCGGCACTTTTGGTATATATTATAACATCTCTGAATCGCCTTATGCTTTGGACCAACATACTTATACTTTGCATCATCTTGAAATCTAGAACTCCTCCTTTTGTGGGGTTGACATTCAATCTTTGTCTAACAATCTCCCCTGACAATCTTTGTTGAATTATTTTCCTTGATATGACAATCTTCATTTGAATCTTGAGGAAGGACTTTGACTTTGTAGATTCTTAGCTTTCTTGTTTTCATGAATCTTTGATGTTGATAGTGTGACTTTGAAGCTAGAGTATGAGTATGTGGTAATGATTCTGACGGTGGTGGATCTAAGGTGGTTACTCCTTACATCTTACGTTACCTACACATACAAGGGTTAACGAAAAATAACAGATATGGAAGAATGTCTTATTCATTCCTCGAAGTTCAGTAACATTAACCTTCGGTTCCATGAGGACCATTCAACAGTATAAATATTGTACCTGCGTCATTAGGAGTTGATTCATGAATGAATCTCCTTAACAGGTTTTCCAGCTTGAAGTGTGGTTTATCTGAAATGGACACGTCTAGAGACGCTAACAACGCTTTTCGATATTACACAACCATTCCTGAATCCAGAAACTCGTTCGAGTTTGGATAACAACGAATTCAGGTGAATTATTAAAGTAAACTTTAACAATTTTAGGAATTTCCCGTCAATTCTCAAAACCTAGATCACTTTGGATTTCCATTTGATTCGTATAAAATCTCGCAAGTCACCTACTTTCAGTGATGTTTGATGTTGACGCTAGCAGTATTTACATTCGTCACTGTGAAATACTTAAAGAGTCTCACTCTGAATGTCCTGGCAAGATCAGAAGGATAATTCGTAGGACTCTCCGATACACTAGTGTTCTTGATTGTGAACAACAAGTGTTTATCATGTATTGTGTCCTAATGAGATTTATATTTGATATCTTGGCTCCAGACTCAATCAGTGCGTTTTGGTTTTAGCGATCAGAGGCTAGAGCAGACTGCCACCTTTTCAATATCAACGTTCTAGGAGTAAGAAGTCAATAGTAAACGTGTTAATCTTCATAAAAAATGAAACAATAATCTTTTGAGAGAAACTTGAGTGGTTGGAAAGGGTTTTGCATTGCATCATTGGGTCCATGATGTCTATCTTCAATACCAGACATCATCTTTGTGATTCTTATAGCATATGTATTGACTTGATCTTGATTTTTGCCTAATGTGTATAGAGGGCTCATTTCTTTTCACCCTTTACATAACATTTGTGTTAGCCTTAAAATATGTCGACTTATACGGAATTACATTAGTTTATATAAGGCGTGACACATAGGGACTAATAATGACTAGTTAAGATAGTTAGGTGTCACTAGGTCGATAAATACCCCTCATATACTTCCATAGGAGGGTGAAGATTCACAATGTAACATCTCATAAGTGTGTGTGTTTTTTTTCCTTCTCTCTAGACACACACACATCTTCCCTTTTCTCTCATTCTAATCTAATATGGCTTACTTTCTCTTGAATCTTTCCCCGACCTCCGGATCATGTTAGTTAGTGAATTTCTAATATTAACAATTTGATTTTCCATTCTTCAACCCCTTCAATGTTTACCAAGACGTCCTCACTAACACCATGTTGTGATTGTTCTAGTGCTAGCTCATACCTTGGACAACATTATTCCCTTTTTCATTCATCTCCAAATAATATCTAAGGACTGTTATTTCTACTATGGATTATCCTTGGGTAGATCCCTCTGGTTCTGGTTGGATTCATAGGACTAATACCTAACTTGAACCACCTTAGGGCTTCATATTCGTCGTGAAATAGTTGGTTGTTGGGTATTTGATCTTAACTGTAAAACCATTTTTAGAAATCAATCAAAGTGTTTGTGATATATAAAAAAACATTTTAGCACTTTGAAAGTTTTGTTTTGAGAAATGCTCCCCCACACATGTGCATTGTTATTCAAAAATATTTCGCACATGAAGGTGAGAACTCACACCTGGGTCTTAAATGATCACATTTTCTCCCTTTATCAAAAAGAAGTGAATGCATAAGTTGAAGAAGCCTTTGCTGCTAAAAAAGGAAAGAAACTCAAAGGTATTGCAACCGAAGATCTAATAATTCAATCACTTCTTGACTTACAAAAATGATCTAAGGAAAGCAGACTTAAGAGTATAAGACAAGAAATACAAGCAAGCAAAGGAGAAAGGTATAGTGCTGCTAAAGATGGAGAGTTTAAAGACTTCTTAGATACTGATAGTGATGCAACAACTAGCTCTTCATGGTCCGATACAGACAAAGATGATGCTGAAAATTCTGATATGGACATATCTGATGATGATTTTGATAAAGGAAATGATGATGCAACAGGGTTTAGGGTATTTATGTATGACAAGTCAAAAGAACTACCCAAGTTTACACCCATCACACCCACAGTTACTTGTTCATCTATGAAGGATTACACAAACCTCCTAAATGATAAATCTGAAAATGAATTGACGGATTTATTGAGTAGACTAGTATTTACTGATGCTCAAACAACCTTTGCGGTGGCTAACCTAAATCATGAGGTAACAAGCTTAATATCAAGTGCATCTGAAGTACCATTTGGTATAAATGTAGATGTTCAAGCAACTAAATTTGTTTTGCAGGAACTGTCTGAGGACTCTGTTGATCATCAAGTATCATCTCCACCAGTAACTACCATAAGCTGATCACAATCCCCCAACAGAGTTCAATTCAAGCCAAAGCAAAGAAGCTCGTAACAAAGGCTAGGCACACAAAGTTCAAACTTCAAAAAGGAAATTGAGCTAAACTTCAAAGAATATGATCAGAAGCTAGAAGCTCTCTCAACAATCAATGTTCTCGAAGCTATAGACGAATATGTCCAAGCAAAGGTCCTCACTAAAATGAAGAAACAACTACCTATACATTTGCCAAAAGTTGTTGCTAATTTTGTTAAGCCTCATCTCAACAATATTGTGCTCGAAGTTATAAAGAATAATCAAATCAATCTTTTCACTACACCATCACCAACAACCACGAATGATCTCTCAAAATTGGAGTTGAAGATAAAGCTGTACAACAGGATGTACCAGAACCAATCCTTTGATACTCATGACATACATCAGTAGCTTTATAAGATCTTATTTGAATCCATCTCCCATGATCAAGAACTTTTGAATGCACAAGACACAGAGCCAACCTAAAGAAAAGGCCTCACGATGATCAGGATCCTCCCAATGATCGCGAGGGGAAGAAAAGAAAGAAAAGAAGGAAGGATGCAAGAGAATCCTCTTCTAAATCGTCAAAGAAAGATAAAGCTCCCATGGATTCTGTTCAAGATGACATTCCTACTGATAAACCCCGAGACAAAGAAGAATAACTTCTAAAAAAACATCCCAACACGAAATAGTTTTCTAAGAAGTTTGGGTCAGTGGATGCTGCTAAGAGAAAGTCTAACTGGTTTGATATCCTTTTAAAGTCTAACATTGATCAAGACGAAGATTGTATTCTTGGTCTCTCAACAGTTACAGTGGCAAAGAAAATTAAAGAACTCATCAAGAAAGTCGAGTTGACCATAGCAGATCTGGAAGGTGCTGGACTTGAGATGTTAAAGAGACAATACATGAACTATGTAAAGTTAGAATATCATGCTGAACAATTGAAAGCATCAATGGCAGAAGAAACATAGTGGAGTAATGGTGAGAGTGATTTGTCCAAGCCTTGATCTTTTGAAAAACAAATGTCTAAAAATGCAAAGCCCCACAATCGCTTCTACAACAACGACTTCTGCTACCTTGTATATCTTAGCATTGAGAATAAGTATACTTCATCCCTTACCAAACATTATGCTGCCAGATACCACATTAAAGAAATAGAAGATATGATCTCAGATCGATGGAGCAAAGAAGTTCACATTTACCATGTTGATGCTCTGAATGGTATTCATCACTGGGATGACATGAGAAAATATTTTTTCAAAGTAGAGATGGGTAACAGGTCAACACATAAAGTCTATTCTGATAAAAGGATCATTATTGTTGTAAGTGTTGATATGAAAAAGAAGTGGGGTTACGGTTTTCTAACGTAAATCAAGGTTAAGAGAACAGACAACAAAGAGTATGAGTTCAGCTATGCAGACCTTTCAAGACTCAGCCTTAATGACATAGAAGACATGTATTTGCTAAAGGTTCAAGGGAAGCTTCACCACCTAAAGTTGGAGTTCAAAATTGATTTCATTAATGCACTTCTCCTCTGCATCAGAAGAGTTGTGATCAAAAACAGGATTGAAGACACCCAGCTAGGTATGGAAAGCTACCAACGCACTCTAAACCTCACCAAGCCCAAGTTATACTTCTCAAGAATTGATCATAAGATACCATACACTACCTCTGGAAAAGAAAAGGGAGTTGTCTGCCTTAACAAGTACGATGTGAAATCCCTAATGCAGCATGATGAAGTTGTGATGGTACTCTTTTGAATGTTTAAGACAATTTGTTGAAGATGATGAAAGAAAATGAATTGGGTCGTAACAATGTGAAGCCAGAGGGAAAAGAATAGACCAAGAATGACATCAAGAGATCGAATTAGATGCTTGAGAACATTGACAAGACACTGAAGCACAGAGAGCAGCTCACAAGACTTGAAGAATATGTTGGCAGAAGACCAAAGACAGTTGACAAACGCTTATTTTTAAGACCTTAGTAACCACCCCTTGGAGGGAGATTGTTAAGAATCAAGAAAGTGTCGGTTACTAGGTCGTATTTCATGTTTAGTCATTGTCGATTATCTACGTTGTAATAACTTGTAATATCCCACATCATTCCTTAGGAAAATCCTAGAAGCTCCATACGTCTATATATAGGAGGCTAAAGGGAGGGATGTGGGTTAGTGGTTTCCATTTTCTCATAATCTAATCCTTTCTCATTTATCTCTTATCTCTTTCTCTCTCTAGGAAATTCACTTACCCCTTCTCTCTCTCTCTCTCTCTATATATATATATATCCTAACGAATCTCTCCCTCACATCTCTCTCTTTCTAAGATATATATGTATGTTGTATGAAATATGTTACATTCTACATTTTCAAGCCACAGGTCCTTCACATGACAGGTAAAAGGTTAGTTCGACTCAAAGTTGAGCAACAGAAGCGAGAACACTAGAAGTTAATTCTGGTCATTTAAATAAAGAGTACAAAGCATGATAGGAATTATAGATCCGGTGTAATCTATAGGAATATTCTTAGTATTGCAAATGTTAAGTGGGAGGTTTTTGAGAGCTGGTACTTCAAATTCTTGCTCGTAACCTCTTGGTATGGAGAAAGATATTCCAGGTTGATGTCTTGCACATGTAGGAGTCTAAAAAGATAATGTGCAAATGATCTTGCAACCACTAGCCTTCATAGAAATGCCAAAGGGTCACACCAGTGCACACTAAACAAAATTTAAGTCGCAAGTAAAATGAGAAATGAGTTACAAAAATGAATGAGATTAAATGAGTAAATTAAAATAACGGCAAAATTTTCATTTAAGGATTAAACCGATATAACTCGAAAGCTAATAATTATTCTAAGAAAATTATAGAGGGGTTGTAAACGACAAAAGACCAAACAAACAACCCAAGGGGGTGTTTAGGTCCGCGATGGGACGAACACCCCTAAGGGGTGTGTTTGAATTCTTATCAAACTATAAAACTTCTTCTACAAGTATTCTAGAATCCTCTTATGAGCCTTATATAAAAAATAGGAGTCTAAGGGATTCTCATAACATACACTAACCTTAAATCCCTCTCATCTCTCCTACCAACGATAGACCAAAAAAGGGTTTTACCCTTGGTCGATCTAAATCGACTTCCAAGTCGATCCTTAAATCATTAGGGTTACCGCGGTTTCATAACTCGCCTAACTTGTGTAGGTTCAAAGCCCTAGTTCTACCTATGCAATACCGGTGGATACCTGATACAACCCTAAGTCCGTTTTTTCCTCTTAACTTAAGAAAAAACAGCCCTAATAGTGGTTCCGAACAATCCTAAAGAAGAAGGAATCTACGCGCATATTGACTAATCAAGAAGACTTACCCCACCTGCAAGATAACAAGTATTTCTTTTATAAACACCCTTTATATTTTCTGAGGATTATTAATTTATATCATTGTAAGATATGAGTCTGCTAGCTAGATTTCAAAGGCGCATGGCTCACTCTGTGTTTATTTCCACTGTGCATGTTTTTAAAATTGTCAAAGTTGCAGGTACCGTAACCAGAAACCTACAAACACTTAATCACATTAAAACTTATTATATACTCAGAACATAAATCATTTATACATGTATATTTATTAAAGCATTTTCACAATATCACAAATATCACTTAAACATAATCGCAAATTATAATAAACGATATCATACAATATATACATATATCATTCATGCAATCAGTAACTTGTCATGCAATCAGAATATTAATTAATTCATAAATGATTTTAGGTTCACAGTTTTAGGAATAAATCTACGCTCCCACATAAATTAACAACTCTTATCAATTAGGTATAATACGCAACTTATTTGATAAATATTAAACCACTTAATTTTAATTAAACAAACTATTATTTAATTAAACAAATATAATTAGTCAAAATATTTATAAAAACCAAAATCAAAACTTTTAATTTCAAAAATAAACCAATTTTAATTAATAAAATTTGCAATCAGATAAATGTTACATAACTATTTCAAAAACAACCTTAGGGTTTCACAAATGCAAAAAGGAGCTCTAGAACTTATTACTATTCCCAAACAAAAATCCAGGGTTTTTAGAACCCTAATTAAAACCTAAATGCCATAAATAACACAAATCACATAATTGTTAAATATAGTAATTACTTTATTAACAAGACATCATTAATCAGACAGCATGCAAAAAATAAAAAAAAACTTTATATCACATTTCAAATTCTCAATTTACCAAGCATGCAGATAATATCATCATATTATGAATTAACAACTTTAATTCTCTAACAGCAATAGCAGTCAGTCAGATTCATCATCTTTATTATTGTCAAGCAATAAAAAGCACATATCTTTAAATCTTTAAGCATGCTTGATGCGTAATTTCTTTTAAATAAAACTACATCAGGTTTTACATTTATAAAACCCTAACTACCTCGACTATTCCTACGCACTAAAGAGCAGTGTACCCTATCGTGTATAGTGTAGTGATTGGTAAGTACGGGTGTCGACCCAAAGAACGGTTTGTGTCTCTAATCGTCTAATTGATTTTATTATTCTACCTAAGAAAGCAGGAAATAAAGCTTGATTTGAGTTGTTGAATTTATTGTGGAGTTGTTGGGTGGTGAGCCTAGCTTGTCGAAAAGGGAATTGGTATAGTGGTGGACAACTAGAAAGGAAGAACGCAATTAATTACTATGATCTCTAGTACAATGTCTTGTCGTAATCTTAAAATTCCTCATATGGTTAAATGTTAACCCAACCGCGACTCGAATGTTGGTCGCGCCTTCTACCAGAGTGATTGAACAAAGGTAAAAGCTTACTTCTTTACGAGAGTAAGGGCCGAAGCTGAATTAAAATTAAACCGGTGCTAAAGCTACAAAACACTTCATTTAATTTTAACTTATAAGATACACTTATTCTAACAAGTGGTCTCCTTATTAGCTCGTACTCCTAACTATGAATTAATGCTAAGGGCTCGCCTCATAGGTCAAGGTCGAACAACTACAAGTATTGGTCACTTTGCAATTAATCGTGTGCACAAAGCTTTATTCTGCCACTCGCTTAAAGCCTTAAGTGTACACTTAACCTCATATCAAAACCTAGCAGGGAGTCCAAGGATTTCTAAGTGCACTATATAAATTAATAAAGAAAACGATAAAACAACGAGATCATAACTTAATAATTAATGAGATAATTACATAATTAAAAGCCAAGAACAAATAATAAAACACAATCAATAACATATCAACAACCATTAAACCGCATGATCCGCTAAATCAAAATAATTATTAAATTAAATTGACCATAAAAAGTTGAAGTATGATTGCAAACTGTGCCAAATTAATGCTCTCGATCCCCTAGTCGAATACCAAGCAAGCAGCCTAGCTGCTCTTTTATCTGATTCTAATTCTTCTGCCAAACCACTCGTACAGAATTAATGTAGAATACAAATTCCTACGAATGGTATTTATATTAATTTTAAGGTTTGTCATTGGTACGACTTTAGCCCCAGGAGTTTGGGGTGTAAAGTGAATCATTAATAATATTTTGCACACTTTCTGTCCCTGTGATTTTACGGCGTAACCAAATACACGGTTACGCCATAACCTTCTTGACGCGGCTTTCCTTCTTTAAGAGATATTTTGGTTACGGCGTAATTAATAATTGCGTTGCGCCGTAACCCTTAGTCAAACATCGAAATCTTTTCCATAATAAACGATTACGGCGTAACTATATATGACGTTACGCCGTAAAGCCTCGTCAGCACCGAATCTTCATATTAATTAAGTGATTTGTCTTCAAAGCATCCAAATCTTCGTGATAAATAACTAATTACGACGTAATCCCACAGACGTTTACGCCGTAATCTCTTCGTCAGCAACGTTACGGCGTAACCAATTTGTCAATTACGCCGTAACACATGAATAATGCGGATTTTGATATAAAAAGCCGTTTTTCCGCATCTTTTCTGTTCCATTGCCCAAATTACCTAAAATACAGAATATTAACAAATTAAGTACCAAAACAATATAAAGCAATGTAATAAACGTGGGAATTTGATATGTAAAAGTATTAAATATTTGATGTTATCAAATATCCCCCCACTTGACTTCTACTTGCCCTCAAGTAGAACCTTTTAAATAATTCTTAAAAAGATATCATCGTAGTTATCCAGGAAGATATAAAGTTAAAAATTACCTATGCTAGAAAATTCCAAACCGAGCACCTCACAAAAAGGAAAAACGAATCACACTCATACTCTCACTAATCTATGTGTTTCATTTTTGGTGATCACTCAATTGCTTAGTCATGGCGAGTATTCTATCATAAGCTTGGCCAGGATACTAAGCTTCACCACTAGAGTCTAGATGCAACTGTTCAAAAAGGCAAATAGGTTGACACAACACAAAGGCTTACGAGGTTTTGATCATTCAACAATCTTTCACCAAAAGTGTTACACCAACAAGGGCGACAAAACCACACATACACATCCATAACGACGGATGAGACATGTATGATTACTCACTCCCTCATTCGAGCAAAACTAGCGGTTAGGATGGAGAATGATATAGGGTAGGATAAAGACATGGGATGCACATTTAGTTGTTAAATAAAAACACAAAACAAATAGTTTCCTAAGTCCACAATTTCCCCATCACTGGTCGCATTTAAATCTCATAAGGTAAAAACGAGGATCAAAAGTCAAGGGGTCTTCATAATACACGAGTTAATACGTATGAAATATAGTGAAATGCATTAACTCGGTCTTCATCATCAATGATTATGTGCTAAAAAAAATTGAAAATTTAGGCCAAATTAGCACATAATCTCACCAAATACCTCATTTCTATCTCCCTTCCCCCCACTTGAGTTGTACAATGCCCTCATTGTACAAATTGACTTATAATAGAAAAGAGATATAGAAATGTACGGGTTTTTATGAACTACCCGTTAATAAAGATGGAATCATCGCCAGCTGGACAAGACGGAAATACTATCACTATACGACATATAAGCTAACTAATAAACACTTGCTTACATGCTCTTTATTCTTTTTTTTATTGCAAGACAAGGATACAATAAATCATAATATGGACACATATATACATGACCGTCCCCCCACTTGAGATCAACTATCTTCAAAACCCGTCTTTTTTTCAAATACCCTTTATCCTAACCCGCAACTTCCACCAGTGAAACCCAAAATTAACCAGCAACTCCCCGATCATGGAGTAAGAAATTACAGGGTAGGCTAAGGCGATAGGTGTACATTTTTATTGGATTTATGTATAAGAGGAAAATGGAAAGGCTTATCCTCACACAATTGAATTATAAGGTAGGGTGTGCTCAGTATAGTCTTAACTAGTTTAAGTAATGAAAAACATGTCAAAATTTTATTAATGAAACATTTTTCAAAATAAACTAGAAAAATAAAGGCAAGTATAATCAAATGGGTGTTTATTTCTAATCCCTTCCCCCCCCCACTTGAGTCAAACATATGCATATAAAATTTAAAATAGGGAAGGTTAAGAAAGGACCGGATTTACTCTACTCCCTTGGATTTGCCTCGGTTATATAAGAGACAGCAATGCGCTAAGCAATTCTCCCAAGTCTATCTCTTCTTAGAGCACATCCAACCCTTCATATACAACTTCTCCAACATTCAGGAATAGCATTGTCAACTAGGACGTTTCGGGATGAGCTTCCTTGCATGCTTGATTATTATCCTAGCACCATCATCCTGTGCATTTACCTTATAACTGTCTAAGAAAACTCATATCCAAAAGCATAAACCTAGACATAAAAGTGCATAATAGCCACAAAATATACCAAATAAACCCAAACTTACTTTCCGTAGGAAACACAGTTGCATTAGCATATGCAACAAGCCTTTTAAACCACTTGGTGGCCCAAGTGGACGATAAGTCTCGTGAGGGTTTCCAGAGAACATACCCACAAAGTTCATTTACTTGTACACGGTTTAGAAATGTAAAAAAACTTGATTTTTTATCGACGAGTCTTTCAAACAGAATATATCGATAGCGTTCTCGTTCTCATATTTCTCTGTCTATCTGAGTCTTATTTTTCTCTCTGTTTGAAGATTTTACTCAGTTTTCTATATTATATAGACTGGATCTATCACCGGCGCAGCCAGATATTTAGCTTCTCTAGCTGTAATTGTGAGCGGTTATCCCGGCTAGTCTGTGGACGGTCTCTGCGTTAGAAGAGTGTATTCCCACATCAACACACACACAACGACATTCTCTTTTTGCGCTCCCGCTACACTGGACGGGTTGGAAAAATGGTTCTCGTCCCATTTTTCGCGAACACTACAGGTTTCCTGACACATTGTTACGGGTCCTGGTGGGGCGCGGGCTTCTATGTGATACAACTATACGCTTCGTCCAGTCTTTGTGGTCGAGCTTAGAGAGAACTGCAAAACACACAACTGAGAAACAGACAAACAACAGAGATCGTGACCTACACCCGGCTCACATCCATATATTAACACCTAGTATTCATGGTATAGATATATACGAGAACAGCACAAAAAAAACCACACAACTCTGAGTCATAAGGTGTGTCATGTGTATAGAGGCAGCCCGATCGAAGAGCTCCGGGTAGAATATCTCCCTCTCGATACCGAGATAGTCAGACTAGCTACTACACTGAAAAGTCTCGCACTAAGACCTATCCTGTCACACGCTGCAATGCTCTAACATCTCTATAGAACACGATGAATCTCGAGCATCACTGAGCTCCTAAACACAGAGCGGTATCAGACTACATCTCCCATCTCGACACAAGCCTGGATCTAAGTATCGAGAATCTCTCATCAGGTTAGTACCACTCACAACACATTAGCGAGCGAGAATCAGACTCCTTTATGTGCAATTGTCTATATCAGTCTGACGAGCAAAGAAAAACACTACACAGTCGTAGAACAACAATAGTAATACGAGGCGAAATCAGAGAGAGACGGAGTCAGGCAGAAGTATTAGTTTAGAGCGTCACACAGGTACTCTAGACTCCAGAGATCATTATGACAAGTGGATCATAAGGAGTAGACCCAAAGAACCATACACTAGGATGTATGTGGATGTTACATTCTACAGAGCCGCATATTTGCAAGAACTTACGGTGAAAGTTCTAGTAGTCGGTTACACTTGATCACTTAGAGGAATAAATGTTATCGTCAATTTCTCTGAATGCAGAGAAGGAGTGTTGGTTTTGGACATGTCTCAACAAACGCTGTTCAAGCATGAGAGGAGATGTGTCTCGGTTGGCTGCACCAACATACACACACTATGTAAGGACGGTCTTCGATCCGAAGATCATATGGGTGGGATTTATTCATAGACGTTTATTTATAGTGAATCCAAGTTTCACGTTCTACAGACTTATGATTCTAGATGGGTTATTTGGAGTGTGGTTGTACTTGTCATGTTCTGGTGAGAGCATTCGCGAACATGAACTGATAACTGAGGTCGAATCTTTATTCACAACAGAGATAGTATTTATTACGAGTAGGACATTCTTCTAATATGCATATACAGTCCTAACATTTACGAAGTGTCATCAATAAAGGAGGACAGTATTAGATCTGGAGGTGGACATTAGTGGAATGTCTTCTTAGTGTACTGTAGAGTTGGCTTAGAGCTTCTTATTAGGACATAGGAGGAGTTATGATCTTATATTTGGGGATGGGTTGAGATGAGAGGATGCTCACGTTTCTAGACTAATTCGCGAAGCAGGTTGTGAGTAGTGTAGGAGAGACAACATTATCACGAGTAGGTCTTGAGTGAGGACATTGAGGTAAGTCAGACTCATACCTTCAGCGATTGGTGAGTACATAGTATTGGCAGTTACGGTGGGAGTGTGAGGATCACAGAGGGTAGGTGTGAGGGGAGTAGTAGTAACGATGCACACAGAGTTCTTTTACTTGTCTAGGGGAGTATGGAGGAAGCTATTATACAAAAGTGGGCACGTTCAGATGGGGAGGAGGAGATAACTGGCACACAGTTAGGACATTTGTGGTCAGGTGACACGAGACGTTTCTATCTGATGTCGAGAGTATGGGGGTGAGTGGTTGACACAGAGAGACGCAGCAGATGTGAGTTGGTGCGCGGGGTGGAGTACGGGTTGAGGAGTCAACGATTCTGGCGTGTTACTGAATCTCCTGGTCTTAGGTGCGAGGTTGGTTCTAGAGGGTGGGTATGAGTTTACGAGGAGGTTGATATATCACAAGGAGAGATAGTAATGCTTCGGAAGTTGGTGTGGGATGCACATGAGATGTCACAACTTGGATGATGAATGGCGTAAACACAAAACGAGGAGGAGACAGAAGGGGGCGACTTAGAGATGTTAATTTGTCTATGAGATCTATAAGTCACAACTTGATACTACGACTGGGTGGGTGGCTGGAGTTGTGTCACCTAACAGAGATAACAGTGACAATAGAACACTCTTGTGTGGTGAGTTGTTAGAAGTTGGAAACGAAGGCATCTGGTCAAGATCTGGTAATACAAGAGGATGTCTAAGTTAGGATACTCTTGTAAGACAATGTTGAGAGGCGCGGTTGGGTCATCTGAGTGGTTTCTATAGATGTGAGACACACTGTAGATATGGCACTGGAGAAAAGTTTGTGAGAGGTAGAAGTTGCATATGTGTGCGCGTATAGTAGGATCATATCAATTAGGATGGACACACATACAGTATCGACATATGGGATACACCTGGACCTAGGGAACTTCTTACACTATCTGACTGTTGTAGTGTTTATATTGGGAATGTTTGAGGGGGATAATTTGAGGGTGTAGGGACTACAGTGTGGGGAATGGGTATAATGATGAACGTGCTTTTAAGGTTTGATGGGTTCTTCTGATCACGGCGAGTAGACGAGAGATGGTACTATTTCTAAACTGACACATGGTGGAGTTACGAGACAGCTTGATTGGTGATGAGAGTATTCTTCGGTTATATGATCTCTAGCTTTAGTTTTGTTGAGTCTGAGGAGATCGGAGAGCTAGTGAGATATTATTAGTGTACTCAGGTAAGCACATGAATGTCTTTAGGCTCTGTAGACAGCTATGTAGATAGGGTGAGTTAGGGTGGAGATTGGGACAGAAGGTGTTATTTTGTTGTTGATAGGATATACGTAGATTGCATTATGTTGTAATTTGATACTGAGAGACACAGTGAGAAGCACTGGATTGAATGATATACGAGTGTTTTGGGGATACTTCTTGAGAGTATTTTAATTGTTGTGTTTTCGGCTAGATGGTCATCACTCTCTTATTGAGGGATAGGTCTTAGATGATATATACTCTCACAGTTGGGGTCCGAGGAGACACAGATATGGCAAACATTTTGGTTGGATATGACACCTGTTGTAATAAGATGATGATGAGAGGCGGTACTACCATGAGGGGTGCATCTGGTTCTCTACGGAGGGAGTGGAGTGGTGGTGTGGGCGGGAACAGTCTGACTACATACAGTCGTGAGGACACTGACAGTAGGAGGGGGTTGAGACGACACATATCTGCAAGTTAGACACGGATGGTGTGTGAACAATTTAGCAACAGAGCGTGGTAGCATTTATGAGTCTTCTGTGGAGAGTGTGGAGTATGTAATGAGTGTGAGCACTTAGAGAGATACAGGTGGGGGTGATCTAGTTCATCGAAGGAGTGGATGTGAAAGGGATCTTGTGTGTGGGTAGGGGACAATAAGGTTCTTCATACATTCAAGAAGGTGGGCAGCGACTTGGGTGATGAGAGAATTGTCTCGATGAGGGCGAGGATATGACGTAGGCAGAAGCACAGCTTCAGTAGTATAGGAGGGTGTAAGTCATATAGGAGGTTAATTGTATGGACATACACTTAAAGAGGTTAACAAGACAGTATGAGTTGGTACACGTGGGATAAGGAGGTAGAGAGGTAAGGAGGGTGTGTGTTAGTGAGGAGGAGGGGAGAGATCAGATGTGATTGTGGACAGTTGGTTTTTGACACACACACATACGGGTAGGAGAGCAAGGGGTGTATAGCGAACACAACGTGATAGACACTTCACACTGTGGTGAGGGGAATGTTGTTTATGGTTACGACGGATCATAAGTTTCTGTGGAGGATGGGGTAAGGAGTTATGAGTGAGCGTGGACTTAGTGACGCGAGCACACGCACTTGAGAGATTACACAGTATAGATAACAGAGTCAGATGATCTAGTGGTTGGGAGTTTGGTTAGGAGGGAGGAGACAGTAGTGATGACACAGACTTTGACAGATGGGAGACACAGGGTGTTGTAGTCGTTCTGGGGTAATTGGGGACATTCAGTGCTCAGATAGAAGTTCTATCAAAAGTCTGATGTCATAGGGGGTAGGAAGGGTTGACACTACACGAGATACATTGTAATGTTTATCTTATCGTCACGCGTGGAGGAGGTTATGAGGGGGGGGAGCACACTATCGTATTGATTCTGAAGAACAGTTATAGCGAGGTTATTAGTGTGGGAACTCACAGAGACTGAAACTCTTATGCTATTTGAAGAGTAGACAGGACGCTACGATAAGTAGCGTGTGGCAGACTGGGAGGCTGCTTGTGGTTAGACTGGTAGTGAGTAGGGGAAGGGAGGACGCATAATCTATTAAGTCTGATGGTCATCTAGTCATTTAGGCGGTTGTGGTGTATGTTCGAGATAGAGTTCGTGATATTTCCATTGGAGGTGGTGATTGATTTGATAGCACACTTTATATCTTTCTGGACTAACGCGGGATTGGAGTAGTGAGGCATAGATTGATTGAGAGATCATTTAGAGGATGACACTCACATTTTCCTCTATATGTCTGGAGTGGTACACTTGGAGGCGTTAAATTTGTTCAATGATTGTTGTCGGGATTAGCGACGTTGTTTTGTGTTTGGAACTATGGGGGTCTATGTATCTCAGGAGATTAGTGACAAGGAGAGACAGGAGGAGTTCTAGGTGTATTTTGATACGTGGGGTATAGCATGGTGTTTGAGTTTGTGTCTTGAATATTTGAGTGGGATGTTACTGGGATTTGTTGTGTTTGGTTTTTGTAGGAGAGGGGGTGGTGTGAGGGGATTGAGTGAGTTGGGTGTTTTGTAGTGTGGGTTTTTTGGGTTAGATTTGAGGGTTTTAAAAGTGGTGGGGGGGATTAATTTATTAAGGGGGTGGGGGATTTGTAAGTGTGGGTGGGGTGGTATTGGGGTTGGTTATGGTTGTTATTAGAGTGTAATAGGGTGGGGGGTTGTAATATGGGGGTTGTTATGTTGGGTATTAATTAACAGGTGTATAAGCAACTCTGATACCACTGATGGAATACCACAGGTGTAATAGACAGTAATTTACGAAAATTGTTTACTCATTAATTAAAGGACATTGTTTATCAAATAAAAACCATACAACGGAAGTCTTAAAAAATTACTTTTACACAATAGTTTAAATATCCCTTGAGATCCACATACACCAACCATTAGTTAAACATGTAGAGTAACGTAAAAACATACCTAATTACTACTATGCAAAACACAAACAATGAGTCCTTGTGGAACTCTTACAACTTGCGTCTAAAATCACCAGAGAAACAAGAAAATGCTAGGCTTAGAATCACACTCAAGTACGACCACCTATAACTGCTAGGCTTAGAATCACACTCAAGTACGAATGAATAAAACCATTACACAAACACTCAAAGTGTTTATGTAGTTCCTTGGTGTAGTTGACAGTCGCACGAATAAAGGGGGAAGAAGGAGAGGGTTATATATATAATAAGCTTAATACTTATCCAATATGGAAATACAATCCTAATATGAATATAACTCTTATATTTTAAACCCATAATAATTATCTCAATCATATTAAGATAACTTACCCAACAAGTAAAACTAAAACAACCAAATTAACCCCCAAGGGCATTCGACCGGTTATAGGCCCAAACGAGCCCAACCCAAACTTGCAGTTCATCCTACTTTATTTAATTGGTTATTTACTTGTAGTCTTAATTAAGCCCAATAAATACACTATCCAATTTAACGTACTTAACTTAATGATTCATTATACACATATATACATATTCCGAATATACACATATACGTACTTCAGGTGTCTCATGTTATATGTGTGTGACTCTTAGGTCTCACAAATAGCAACTAATATAAGTTTGTATATTTCATCATGTACACATAATACCAACACTATCGCCTCATAAACACTTGAGACGGATTTTCTTTAGGCAAACACGCCCCAATGCATCGTTATTTTCCAACGCTTAAAAGCTTGCAAAATTAACAGTCAGGCTAATCTATCCTGACAATTTCTAACAAACGCCGAATGAACTTGTGAGAAACAAACAAACATACACATTTTATAACACTTATGAGCTTAGAAAATAAATAACGTCACCAGGAAAACTCGCCCTGAAACGAACATACATTCCATAAACTCCTAACTATTTTTATGCGAAAAGAAACAAACACATATTCCATAACACCAAAGAAGCTTATGCGAAGTAGACGTACATTTCACAAAGGTCCAAAGAATTATACTATATAGCATTTATCCAAAGTCAGAATGAGCGAACACTGTTGCGAAGCCACTGAGCCTGAGATCAGCTTGAGGGAGGGGATCGACTTGGAAGCACTGAGGAGCCGCGACTTGAGCCGACACTGTTCATAAGCCGATCCGAGCCGAGCCAAAATTATATAAATTATATAGTAAAGAAAATAAATTGTAACTAATAGGATATTGTGTGGTGTAGAGATTAAACTGGAAAAAAAGTGAGCCAAAGTGTTAGAAAGAGAAAAAAACCTCAAACTAGTTGACTTTTGTAAAACCCCTAATATTTGGATACAAATCTTCTTTTCAAATATAATCCGGTAAACAAACACTTTATATCATGGTTAAACCAAATCTCTTTCCTCAAAACCCTCAAACCAAACTACCCCTTAAAATGTGATTCGTCTGAAAACGAGTCGAATCTAATATAAGTATTTCCCGTATAGATAAATAATCACTTGAGGACAAGTAAAAATCTATCTTCCGAGTGTCGTATCCACGGCGAGAATTGAATTGAGAATCACGAAAATGTTTCAAATTTGATGCTTGATTGCCATATATTTTTGGTTTTTGATTTTAAACTAAATATATAATAATAACAAAGAAGATAACACTAAATATCGAGAACTAAGCAATTAGTCGAAAAGATATAAATAAAAAGATATGCTTGCTAAGTGAAATGTTTAGATCTTTAAGTGTGAATTAAATATCAAATTAAGTCCTAATTGATGAATCAATATCCGTCTTAAATAGTTATCTTCTCACAACGTTGGTTTTTATTAAAAACGAATTTTTATCAAGATATCAACTACTAAATTAATGCCTAATCACTCTTACGGCTTTTGCCCGTTCGAATAATCAAAACACTAATCTAAGCAATTCAAAAATCACTAATTAATATTTTCACTTTTATAATCACACTTAATTCACTAAACAATACTTCACTCAACAAGCATATAAGAAAACTACTCACTAAGCATATTAATCAACAAAGCAATAAAAGACATAATAAGCTAAATTACACTACTAAAAGAGATTGGACAAGAGAAAGAAGGTAGAACCGATTGATGAACCGAAATCGAATATTTAAACCACCCGATTTAATAAACTAAAGAAAATACTCAAATTTGTCAAACTTAAGATATTCTATCTAGCTTATTAAACCCCTAAGCTCCTCGCCAAAGTGTTGAACCGAAACGTCAATAAAAGACATAAGAGATGTTAGCACAAATAATATCAACTAGCTCACTGTTATCAACTAAAACTTTAGTTTTGCAAAATTTGTCAAAACTGCTCAAATTCTTATAACTCGCATGGGCCAAGGCCCAAAATCAATTGCTACTCTTCCTGTTAAAACGAAATAATTGAAAACAGTTTTTAAAATTTAGTAAACTTTCAAAATTGTTTTCTGTTCCAATCAACTAGACAAATCAAACAAGTTTTTCAAACCATTTCGTCATTAGAAGAAATAAGCCACAAATTATCAAATAAGCTATGAAGTTAAACAACCGATTGAATAAGCTAGATCGAAAAGTAAAGAGACTAAAACAAGCAACAATAAGCTAGATCTACTAGGGAAATAAGCTAATGAAAAACTAAACGGCTCTCGAAACTAAAAAGTGTCTTAGGCTTATAAATAAGCCGAGCATATAAGCTCAATGCACTTTTCTTTGCGTTCGAATCGAGCTAAAAACGAAACAAATAAGCTAAAGAGATTTAATCATTAATAAGCTACTAGCACTACTTTTAAAATAAGCTAAAAAGGACAAATAAGCTAAACTTAAAACAAAAGAACACTCTCGGATCTAAAAGTGACTAGGCTTATAAATAAACCGAGCATATAAGCTCGTTGCACTTTTCTTATATCCGAATTGAGCTTAATAGGGGAAACGAACAAAGCTAAATAGCTTATTCGAGCATAGAAAATAAGCTACTTGTGAACCGAAAATAAAAGAGTAAAAAGGGTAGAAATAAGCGATGAGAGATAAGCACTTCAAACCTTCAACATACTTTCATTGATAAGCAAAATGATGTTTACAATAAGCTGGTAAATAAGCAATTTAAATAAGCTGGAAATTAAACTGATACTAAATAAGCTGAAAACAATATGCTAACAAAGAAAAAAATACAAAGAAAGATAGGTGCATTGCATGAAAAAAAGAAGATCTCCTCGTTTGTGAAGAAATGAGGCAATTTATAGCCACTAATACTTGGGGGCATAATGGTAATTTCACGTGCCAGATATTTAATCTGCTAGCTAGGAAGGATAAGGAGCAATCCGCTTCTGCCACGTGGCGCTTTATCATTGGACCAGCTGATGCTGACTGGGCGCTGACGTGGCAAGCATAATATCAAAAATTTGCCAAGAGTGGGATTCGAAACAGGGTCTCTTGTCTCAACCTCCTAACGCCTCAACCAACATGCTAGGCTTCCACTTGTGTAATAATATGCATTCCAGTTCTATTAATGGGCTCTTTAACTGGGCCGGGTTTTAGCTTGTATTTAACTAGTGAACTTGGTCGGCCCGTTTTAAGTGAACCGGGTCGAGTCTTTGAGCGAGGCCGGATCCGTTGGAATCTTTTTTCGTGCTCTTTCCATTGGTATGCTCGTGGCCTTTCTTGGATTTCGTCTTTACTTTGAAAAATGAGCAAACTTGATCGAGTCGAGTCCGAAAATCTTTGTTTTTGCTGCGTTTTCAATTCCGTGTACCTGTAAGACATAATAACACATACCAAACATATTTGTAATATAATTTAACATATTTTATGGTTATTAGTCCGTTTTATAGTGTTTTTTGGGGTAAAAACGTTGTGTGTTTAAGCACACATCAGATTCCCCCACACTAAGCCATTGTTGGTCCCACACGCAATGTTTATAATACACGCCCAGAAAGAAATAATGTATCCCCCCTTAACTTAAAACCCCTCACAACAAACAAGAACAGAAAAGGTCCATCCAATCGACATTTTATGAAAGTTGTTATCCCTCTAAATTTGATACTAAGCTTAACGACCTTTCCAAGAACTAATATTGAAAGACGAGATCATTCCATGTAGCGACTTTCTTCTCAGCATATCCTAGCCAAACGACTTAGGTGACTAGGCTTTTGACACCTCACAGAGAATAGTATCGGAACTTACCCGACCTTCAATCTCAAAATTCTTGTAATTCCCGTTAAACTAATACTTCGCTTAGATAGACCGCAACTTAAAACATAGATATTTTACGAAAGCTGTTATCCCTCTAAATTTGATACTAAGCTTAACGACCTTTCCAAAAATTAAGATTGAAAGGTGAGATCATTCCATGTAGCGACTTTCTTCTCAGCACATCCCAGCCGAACGACTTAGGTGACTAGGATTTCGACACCCCACAGAGAATAGTACTGGAACTCACCGGACCTTTGATTTCAAATTTCTTGGAATTCCCGTTAAACTAATACTTTCACTTAGATAGACCGCAACTTAAAACGTTTACACTTGCGAGTTCTAGTTCAAAGACATATTTAAATTTTAGAAAAAGAGATTTTTACTAATCTTATTCAATTATGACACTTAAGCTTTTTTTTTTACTTCAATATGGTCAAAACGGTGATGTGTGGGACACAAACAAGCTACAGGTATGATCATTTTGCTAGAAATCTCCCTTACACTTAGAAGTGAGCATTGGCCTCAATGTTCAAAAATGTCGGGTTTTACCCCTACACTTTGAACAAAAAGGCAAATGCGATGAGTTCCAAGTGTGAAAGGGGAAACAATATATATATGCGATCAAGATTGAGGATTCCCTAAAATATAACCATGTGATCGATGGAGACCGAGTGATTGGAGGATTGAAAACAAGCACTTGGGTCTTCATCATCATTGGGAATCCTGCAAACAAAGAACGACACCTAAAACACAACACGGAGAGAAGCACTCCCCCACACTAGTCTATTACTACTACTAAACTACTATATTAATACTACTACTAATATGATAAACACGGGTTACCTCTTGAGAAGCGCTTGTTTATTAACGAGTCACTAGCTTGACTTGCCCCCAAATTTAGTTGTCCATGAGGCACAAATGGAGATCTGGGACATCTATAGCAGGGACGTCCCTTCCGTAGTAGTGCTTAATCCGATGCCCGTTTACCTTGAAGTTGGGACCGTTGGGTTGGGATAACTCAACGGTGCCATATGGAAACACTTCGGTAATCGTAAACGGGCCGGACCAACGAGACTTTAATTTGCCCGAAAAAATCTTTAATCTAGAATTAAAAAGAAGAACGCGATCACCGATATGGAATTCTTGGTTTTTTATTTTTGAATCGTGAATCTTTTTTGTCTTCTCCTTATATATCAAAGAATTCTCATAGGCATGATCCCGAAGTTCATTTAATTCATTCAGTTAAACTTTTCGGTGATCACCCGCAGTCTTAAGATCAAAATTAGTCCATTTCAAGGCCCAGTAGCCTATATTGAGTACAACTAATGGGTGTCTTAAAAGCGGTACGGAATGCCCACAAGGCGTCATCTAATTTATCAGCCCATTTCGCACGATGCTCGCCTACTGTTCTCTTAAGAATTCTTTTCAAACCACGATTGGACACCTCTACTTGGCCACTTGTTTGAGGGTGATACGAGGTAGAAAGTCGGTGTGCAACACCATACTTTTCTAACACTCTTGCAAATTGATCATTGCAAAAATATGTACCTCGATCACTTATAATAGCCCGTGGGGTTCTAAATCTGGAAAATAACTACTTCAGAAATTTCACAACTACTCAGGTGTCATTTGTGGGGAGTGTCTTTAGTTCAACCCATTTAGAGACATAATCGACAGCCACGAGTATATACTTGTCCCCTCGTAAAGACGGGAACGGGCCCATAAATTCGATGCCCCATATGTCAAAGATCTCACAAATCTGGATAAGATTTTGGGGCATTTCGTCCCTTTGTGAGATTTTTCTTTGACGTTGACATGCGTCACAATGTTTGACCATGTTATGGGCATCACGATATATAGTGGGCCAGAAGAAACCAGAGTCGAAAACTTTCTTCGTGGTGTAGTTTAGGCCATGATGTCCACCGGTGGGACCATGGTGGCAAGCTTTTAGAATTTCCATAGCTTCGCTCCCATCCACACACCGCTTGAAAATTTGATCAGAATAAATTCAAAAAAAATAGGTGTCATCCCAAAAATAATGTTGAATATCTTTGAAGAACTTCTTCTTCTGCAGGGATGACATCCCTTTAATAAGCACATTACCTACTAGGTAGTTTGCAATATCGGCAAACCACAGGGGTTCATTATCAGCATTAAGATCAATCATATTCAGGGACTCGTGTGGAAAATTATCATTCATATTCATTTCAACAAGGTATAACACCTCTATTTTGACAAATATAGCAGCGGAAGCTAATGTGGGATATTACTTCATAGTACAACAAACATAATTATAGAAAATGACTCATAAAGAGATGTTTTGGAAAAATTAGTTATCATTCATTTATTCATCAAAGTTTTACTAAAAAGAGAGGTCCCAACATCTAGAAACATAAAGTTTGAATGATAACAGTTTAGCCATCTTCAAGTCCGTGCCACTCCGTGCCATAAGTTGCTCAATTTCCTGAGATAAACATGCTAAAAAGATCAACACAATGGTTGAGTGAAATTCATAGGTTTATGATAAACAGTTTGAATACAAGTTCAATAGTGGGTTACGTTGTTATACACCCATAGTTTGTAATAATTGCATATACAATTATCATGGAAAAACAGTATTATTGCCCTAAGCTCATGACACCGAAGCCTTGAGATAATCAATAATCACAAGTAGTTGCCCCAACGGGTGCCTTTGCCAAACACCCGCATAGTTATTCAAATGAAGTGCGTTTGGTTACCAAAAGTATAGGTACACCAACGGGGAAGTTCAGTCCCAAATAGATCTATTCACAGCATTCGCGCTTACCCCGAAGAGTAATTAACGGTTCATGATAGTGGGGTCTTAATGGCAAAAGTAGGGACTTAGGCAATAATATATCAGGATAGCATACAGTTGGAAAAACACTTGTATTCATGGTTTATAGCATGTATCCCCCTCGCGGGTTTATGAAACATTAGAAGATTTAAAAGCGAGGCTATGAACTCACCTTAACAAGGAAATCTGATTGATGGCAAAAGTATATCAAGTGAAAGTAACGGCCTCGTCACGCAACCTGGGGTAATATGTCAAGTCTTAGTTTGATTGTTTATATTTCAAAGCCCCATAAAGTTTAATTATACATATTACTTTGAATTAGTAATTTATGGAAATATTGCATCACTGTTCGGGCTATCATAATTTAGAGGTCATGCAGTAAACGTTTGAGGAGTCAGGACACTTTAAATCGTAAATCCAGCAAACTCGTCAAAACGTATACTCAAATGAAACCCCTCATATGAAATTCCCTAGTAACGTGATACGATAAGATTTTAAGTTTCTTTAAAAGCTAGTCGATGATAAATTACGTTAATTATATAACGTAATTGTTTTATAATGCGTCGATCGTTGATTAATAATGATAAATGTATCGGGTTTTAATAAAATCGAGTTTTATAATATATTTTTATAATTTATATAAAAATATTATATTTTATATTTTTAAGTTTGCAAAAATGGCAATATATACCCTTGATTTATAAACTTTTACAAATTTAGTCCTTTATATATAAAGTGTATATAATTTAAACCTTTAACTTTAGAACTTAGCAAAACAGCCCCTCATAGTTATAACTTTATCATAATTAAACCTTTAACTTTAGAACTTAGCAAAACAGCCCCTCATAGTTATAACTTTGAAATAATGACATTTTCAGCCCCTCTAGTTATAAATTTCAGAAAGTTACGATATATACCCCTATGCATGAAAACATTTGCAAATCAAGTCCAAAATTCATAATTTTGATATTTTTTAATATAGAAAGTAATTTACAGGTTATAGCTTATTAGAATAAGCTAAAATAAGTAGAGTTTACAAGCTTATAGCTTACGGAAAGGGCTTATGAGCTAGAAAATCAAAAACGGGTTCGTTTGGTTTAGGAAAACCAAACCGTGAGGTTTCATAGGTTAAAGGCTTAAACAAAAAGTTTACTTATGATCTAATAAGGCTAATGAAAGATTTAAAATAGATTATGAGCTTATGGAACAAGGTGAGGACTTACAAACTTGAAAACGGGTCAAATTGAGGGTTTTTGGTTCGTACACCTAGAAAACGCCTTCAATGGCTTCTTTCTCTTGATTCTTAGCTTTAATTCTGATCTTAAGGACTTCACTTGATCTTCCTTAGCTTTGTTTAGAACTCCATTTGTATGTTTGATGAGTTTTGAGGTATGTTTGAATGGAGTAGGGGTCTTGGCTATATATAGGGTTCAAAAACCCTTGGTGGCCAAGTTTGTGGCTTGGCGTAAGGACCAAGGTTGTAGAGTAGTGACTAAGGACATCCCTAGAGTGATTAGGAAGAGCTAGAAACTAGCTATGAAAGGTGTGGAGGTGTGGAGAAGGGTGCGGCTGCCAAGGGGTGACAAGGTGGTATTTCTTTACTTGGTGAGCAAGTGTGGTGATGGAGGTGCTTGGGAGGTTACTTGGTGATGTGGTGGCGAGGTCATGGTGGTGCTAGGATGCTAGCTTGAGGTGCTTGATTGATTAAAAATGGGTTAAAATGAAAATAAGGGTGCGTTGGGTTGGTTTTGGTTTCGGGTTAGGGTTTTTGGTTTTAATTCGAGTTAGGGTTAGGGTTTAGGATTAAGGTTTAAGATTAAGGTTTAGGGTTTAGGATTAAGGTTTAGGTTTAAAATGAAATTAGGGTTTTAGGGTTTCATTTGGGGTTTAGTGTTTTATATTAGGGTTTTAGGACGATTTAGGGTTTAGGTTTAGGATTTAGAAGTTGTGCATTGAGTTTTATACCTTGTACTAAAGAGGTGGTACGATATCTAGAATGAAAACGGTGGAAAATAAGTTTTTTGAATTCATGCATTCTTGATTTGTACATTGAGTATTTAGGAGTTATACATTGGCTTTGAGGGAAAATATAATTCAAATATTATGCATTGTACACTTGTACATATGCTTGAAGGCTTGCACATTTATTTTATATGTATATATTACATATAGTTAGGGTTTTGATATAAACGTTAACGGATAAAACTCATTTTGAAATAACGTTTTGAAAAGTACGTTAAATGGATAACGAATTTGGTAAAAATGATATTAGAACATTGACTTGACATATTAGAATGTTTACATGATATAAA